>CM044441.1:11344393-11358703 GCA_024363595.1 Xenopus borealis | reverse complement strand
CAGTGCAGAATTCTTCTGGAGCAGCACTATTAACTGATGCATTTTGAAATTTTTTTTCCCCATGATCCCTTTAAGGTATGAATATCCAAATTACGGAAATTTGGAAAACCCTAGGCCCCAAGCATTCTGGATAACAGGTCATATACCTGTACTGTTTTACTATTACAGAGAAAAAGGAAATAATGTTAAATATTTAGAATTGATGAAAATGGAGTCTATGGGAGATGGGCTTCCCATAACCAGTTTCCGGATGGCAAATCCCATGCCTAATACAGGTATTAGATCCTTTATCCGGAAACCCATTATCCAAAAAACTTCAAATTACAGAAAGGCTGTCTCCCATAGACTCCATTTTATCCAAAATTTTAAAATTTTCTCTGTAATAATAAAACATTAGTTTGTACCTTATAATAAAACATTAGCTTGTAAGATATAATTAATCCTTATTGAAAGCAAAACCAGCCTATTGGGTTTATTTAATGTTTACATGATTTTACTAGTAGACTTAAGGTATGAAGATCCCAATTACAGAAAGATCCATTATCTGGAAAAGCTCAGATCCTGCTCATTCTTGATAACAGATCCCATACCTGTATTCATTTGATATATTATTTCTCCAATAGAAAGTCTATTACAAATAAAGTAATCTAGGAATTATGGTAAAGCATCTTTGCCGCCTTGTGATGATAACTCTCCATTGTATAGAACAGATGATTGTACTGCATCTCTATGAATCAATCATTTAATGCCTTGGCATGCTGAATGAAATACAGAAATGTATGTAGCTGTATTAATATTGATAGCGCAGTGCTCAGGGCCGCCATCAGGGGACAAGTGTCCCGGGGCTGAAGGGGGGCCCGGCAGTGCCGCATTTTTCCAAGAGCCGGGCCCCCCTTACGAGTGCACAAACAGATCCGCTCTCTCCGATGTCCTGACGCTGAATGCAGAAGTGCCAAACAGGCGCGAAGTCCTGAAACGTTGAAAAGACCCAAAATCATGAAGGAGCCGACACTGAAGTCCTGAAGCGTCGAAAATACCCAATGTCACGAAAGAAGCCGACACAGAAGTCCTGAAGCATCAAAAATACCCGATGTCACGAAAGAAGCCGACACAGAAGTCCTGAAGCCACGAGTAGTGATGGGCGAATTTATTCGCATGGGGCGAATTCGCGCGATTCGCTGCTGGCGAATAAATTCGCGAATCACCAGCGAAATTTCGCTTGGCAAAAATTTGCGTTTAACGCGATGAAAACGACGCGACGCGCGTCGAAAAGCGTCCCGCGACTCGTTTCGGGAGATTCGCCCATCACTAGCCACGAGTTCAATTCTACTGACACCAATGTCGTAAGGTGGGCCCTGCCACCAAGGTTTTTTAAGAAATAATTTTTGGGGCCCAAATTTTTTTTTTTTACTTACAAGGGGGGCCCTGTCGCCAAGGTTTTCTTAAAAAATATTTTTTGGGGCCCTGATTTTTTTTTTTAACTTGTAAGGGGGGCCCTGACCATCAGTAGCTTTTTTTATAACTTTTGTGTGTGGGGTGTTATTTTTTTAGCACTGATCTCTGTGTGGGGTCTTTTACCTGCGATGTGGAGTGGGGTGGGATCAGGGGTGTGGCTTGGGTGATAGGGTGGTAATTTTGTTGTGCGGGGCACCGTGATTTCTAATGGCAGCCCTGGCAGTGCTATTCAATACAAGTATCCACTGGATCAATGGATCAAATAGGTCCATTTTCGATCGATTAAAAAGCTTTCGAATCAAACGATTTTGCGCAAAGTCCATCGAATTCCTAGGACTTTTTCAGGTCAGGTTCTAGGACAGTGATCCCCAACCAGTAGCTCGTAAGCAACATGTTGCTCTCCAACCACTTGGATGCTGCTCTCGGTGTCCTCAAAGCAGGTGCTTATTTTTGAATTTCAGGTTTGGAAGTAAGTTTTAATTGCAGAATAAGTAAGTATAGTGCCAAACAGAGCCTCCTGTAGGCTGCTAGGGGCTACCATATAGTCACAAATAGTCAATCACAGCACTTATTTAGCACCCCAAGAGACTTTTTAATGCTTGTGTTGCTCCCCAACCCTTTTTACATTTGAATGTGGCTCACGAGTAAAAAAACGTTGGGGATCCCTGTTCTAGGAGGATCATAGGCTAAAATGTCAATTCAGCAGCTTTAAGGTGGCGAAGTGTCGAAGTCGAAGGATTTTAAAGGGCCAGTTCTTTGAAAATTTGATTTCAACTCAAATCGAATTGCGGGCTATTCGATAGTAGAAGTAGCCGAAAATTACTTTGAAATTCAAATTTTTTTTTATCTGAATTTTATTTGAATATTCACTTCGACCCTTAGTAAATGTGCCCCTCTATTTTTTCACAAAACTGAACTCACTTGCACCCTAGCTAGATGCACCTAGATGACCTACATCAAGAGTTCCAAGTACTTGAAACTCTTTAATTTGCAGGTTTTCCACCTACATCAGTGATCCCTAACCAGTAGCTTGTGAGCTGGAATTCCAGGCTTGGAAGCAAGTTTTAATTGCATAAAAACTAAGTATAGTACCAAGCAGAGCCTCCTGTAGGCTGCCAGTCCCAAAGGGACCTAGATCATACCTAGACCTACACTAAGGAGTACATTTACTAAAGGTTGATGTGAAAATTGCCCTTTAACTTAAAGCTGCCGGATTGCTATTTTAGCCTATGGGGTACCTCATAGAACCTGTCCTGAAAAATCTTCTAAGTTCCAAGAATTCGAACGATTCGAACAATTTTTTATTTGATTGAAAATGGACCTATTCGATCAAAATAGGTCCATTTTCGATCGAAAAAGCCCTTTGAAAAAACTTTGAGGGTCGAATTTAGAAGTTTTTTTCAATTTTTTTCAATACGAATTTGGGCTATTCGATAGTCAAAGTAGTCCAAAATTACTTTGAAACCAAATCCTAATTTGCCTATGCAAATTAGGGGCAGGAAGGGAAAATCATGTAACTTTTTGTCACAAAACAAGGAAGTAAAAAAACATTTTTTTTCCTTCCCATCTCTAATTCACATATGCAATTTAGGATTCGGATTTGGTTCAGTATTCGGCTGTATCTTTCATGAACAATTTGGTGTTTTGGCTGAATCCCAAATAATGGATTCAGTGCATCCCTAGTTTCTTCCCATCCTCCAAAAAAGATACAAGAAGGTTAATTGGCTCCTAATGAAACTGCTGTTAGTGTGTGAATATGAAAGGGATTTCTAGATTGTAAACCCCACTACAGCAGGGACTGTTGAACAATCTCTGTAAAGCTCTGCAACATTGTTCCAGCTCTATATCAACAACTGAAAATAACACACAAAAAAAGGGCCCTTTGCATCTACAATTCTTTAGATCTATTCTGTTCAACAGCAGAGCTTTATTTTTACTGCTATACACAACAATATATTCTCTCTTTCACTGCTCCGGGTTATTTTCATGTTTTCATCATTGAATGGACAGCTCTAGCCTCTGCTTTCAGCTTTATTTATGGGTGGTTAGGTGTGAATTGGATTTTGTGCAAACCACTGAAATAGCATCTATACGTTTTGTGCTGTCAGCTCCCCTTGTAATACTGCGTAAGGATATACTGTACTGAATGATATAGTGATACAGAATCTGACGTCCCCGCAGAGACGCGCTGCAGGGTTTAACACCAACAGGTTTAAACACAGGTATGAAACCAAAATATAAGATTATTCAATTGCTTCCCCTCGAAACATGGTACAGAGACATCACTCAGTTTTCTTTGTTCCTAGATTGAAAAGCAACACACTTATAAATGAACAATGCGGGTAAAAACCTCTAAAAGGGCATTGTATGAAAAAAGATGGCTACAAATAAATATAGTAAATGAACGATTTTTTGACATTGTGTCAAAAGAGAAGGTTTTGGTAGTAAATTTTCCGGAACAGAAAAAACTGGGGGGTACAGGGGTTACTGTAGTCAGGGGCCCCATGGAAAGGGGGCTGGGACTGAAAAGCATGATTTGTGGGCTGAAAAAGGGGGAAAGCTCGCATGGGAGTGAGCAGAGTTTGGGTGGACAGTGGATGGAAAGATCAAGGGTGTGGCCATCTTTGCAAGGGTAATTTTTTACTTGGGGCAAGGAGGCCCACATGACCAGTCAGCTAATTATTGGGGCTCTGTGGGAGGCAGGGCCAGTTTTAAAAAATAGTGCTCCCCAAATCCACCCACACAGATCTCCCCATAGCGCGCACCCCCAGCACAACCAATCCACTTGCAACCTAGACACCATCTGTGGGCAGGCGGGAGATTCAAACAACTGTCAAAATCTTCCTCTCAGTCCCCAGTTTAGGTTCGGCTAGGAGGTGGCATGCTGCCCCAGCTATTTCCAGCCCTAGGCCCAGGCCTTTGTGGCCTGCTCACAAATCCATGCCTGGTGGGATGAGGGTCCTGCTAACTTAGTATTATGAGGCTTATGAATATGATAGAGGCCCTGGGTGGACTACACCACTTTTGCTCTGTACCACCAGTTAATCCCTACGAGATTTGAGAGAAAAGGGGGTGCACCATAAAGGTCATTTATGTGTGGCAGTGCAGGGTGCACCACCATCAGAACCCACAGGTCCTTACACTCCAGAATGAAGCTGCTCTTCTGGCATGAGCACCAGTCCTGTCTGCAGAAAACCAATGGCACTGACATGCAACCAAGATTATCCAGTGTCATTTGTGGACTGAAGATCATCTGTGAAGAACTTATCAGCTGGAGCTTCTAAATATGGCGAGAAATAGCATTTGTAAACCTCAACTTACTGGAATGGACCAGGGCCGTTTTAAGGCCTTGGTGGGCCCTGGGCAAAGACCCAATGAGCGGGCCTTATACGCCTTTCTTGCATAGTGCGCCATCTTGTTTGTGAAACCCACTTTTTGCCCACACCCCCAAATGTCACACCCATTTAACAAAATACTATTCAGTCATGCCAGTATTAAATGGATAACCAGAATATTAAATGCAGATCTGACAGTATACTACAGTTACTACAAAAAATGGATAATTAACATATTAACCCTAGCTGTTCCAGTATAATCACTGTAGAAATTACCAATGAGCACAGTGAATATATAAAATATAAACATATAAATGAATAGAGTGGCAATTTCATGTATTCCTACAGAACTCATAGCAGGATGGTACAGTGGCAATTCCGGAACTCATAGCAGGATGGCACGGAGAATATTTCATTTATACCCCCAGAAGGCATAGTAGGATGCACAGAGATTACTTCATTTAATGGGCCAGGCCAGAGAGACCACAGGGTGGCAGATTTAAAACATTTTAAAATATTTATGCAGTCACTGACAGTGGGTCGAGTGGACACTGTAAGAAGTGGCAGTCAGCTTTGGAAATCGGCATTTGCACTTGCACATCCTCCATCTACTTGTGGCAGTTTCCCCGCCATACCAGGTCGAGGGTGTGTGCGAGTGGATTGGAGGAGGAGGGAGCTCAGACAGGTACCTTACAGCTATTACATTTTTTTTCTGTAAAGTCAGGAGTGTGCCCCCAAAATAAGATGCCCCTTTTGCCTGCTTATTAAAGTGTCCCTGACATGAACATCTGTATTAGTGTAAGAGAGGTTGTGAGTAGTGATGGTCGAATAAATTCACCAGATGTGAATTTGTGGTTAATTTTTGCAATCCGACAGGGAGTAAATCTGCAGCCTCAAAAAAAATGTTATGCGTCAGAATACTCGCGCAGTCACAATTATTCGTAACACCCATTGACTTTAATGCATTTGGGAAAAATAGGTGCGCGTATACAAATTTTCGAGGGCTTCATAAAAGGCCTCTTTGCCTACAGGAGCAGGTTGACAACCTTTTGAGGTCCAACAGCTCATGCCCTGCATATTATAAAATAAGGTTACAGCTACAGTATATGGAAACATTTTAACAAGCCTCCTACTTTTTGTTTTTTTAATGTCCAAGGGATGGTTCAACTTTAAGTTAAAGTGATACTGATTAAAATATGAATCTACATTAAAAGTTACCTATCGGTCATATTGATTGTTTTTCTCTGATACTTCTGCTTTTGTAAGTAATTCTCACTTGAAGTTCCTAAACCTGACTGTTTTGCCAACCTGACTATCCCTTCTTAACCTGTCAGTTAGAGTTTCTAATGCTAACGGACTCCTGCTGCACAAATATGGCAGCCCCCTCATAGAGGAACAGAGTAGTAAGGAAGGTTTATATATTATAATAAAAAAAGTTATTTTCTGATGTCAGTATCTCTTTAACTTTTTAGATTGACAATTTCTAAACAACTTTTCATTTGGGGGCAGATTTACTAAATTCACATGAAGAATTTGAAGTTCGATCGAATTTTAATTAAATTCGAATCTTCTAATATGCAAATTAGGCAAATTCGATCATCGAATACATTTTATTCAACCACCTACTTCGCCAGAATCAAGCTACCGAATTGGGAATCATTACTTTTGATCGAATATAAAAAATTTGATTGATCGATTAAATCGTTCGAATCGATCGATTGATCAATCAAAATTTTTTTTATTTGAAATCCAACCAATGATAAATCTGCCCCTTGGTCTTCATTTTTTAAACTAGTTTTTGAATTATTTGCCTTCTTCGGATTCTTTCCTGCTTTCAATTGGGGGTCACTGGCCCCCTTTTAAAAACAAATGCTCTGTAAGGCTACAACCGCATTGTTATTGCTACTTTTTATTACTAATCTTATATTCAGGCCTCTCCTATTCAGATTCTAGTCTCTAATTCAAATCAGTGCATGGTTGCTAGAATGTTTTGGACCCTATGAACCATATTCCTAAAATGACAAGCTGGAGAGGTGCAAAATAAAAAGCTAAATAACTCAAACAAATAGTAAAAAATTAAAATTGATTGCAAATTGTCTCAGATTATCATTCTCTACATCATACTAAAAGTTAAAGGTGAACCACTCCTTTAAGGTTCCCCTAGCATGGATTTTCGCACAGTTTGGGAAACTTTGTCCTACAATATATTTGTTGGAACCTCTTTTTATTTGTAAATAACATTCTTTGACATTTTAGTCACTGAATGTAAATGAAAAAAAAAACCCATAAAGATAATTATAGTTTTTATTACTAGTCAGACTTGCTTGCAGTATAATGCAATTATACATATCATTATGCATCGCCTATTATGATTATAATACTCAGAGGACTGCTGGGCATATTTCAGGTGTTCTATTATTTTGCTGCTCGGAAAATGTATTTATATTAATTTATGTCTCCTAGGACACAAATGCTTACTCTGGTACCTTGCTTCTGCAATTTACAGGACTGAAAAATAGCTCTCGCTTTCACTGGATATATTTACAGTACTGTTTATATTTTTAATTTGTACGTCGGAAGCTTGAAAGTGGATTTAAGGCATTTTCTTTTACTTATTGGCCAATTCTATTTAATGGGAAAACAATTAGGAGCATAATATTATGTAAATCTAGTGCTATGTTTCCTATGTATATGCCCCACATAGGCCCACCTTTGCTTACTGCCATGTAAATTCTCTTGATTAATGAGCATCATATAAATATTTTCTGGCCCATGCTGATACTTCTCATATCCAGAAAGTTCTCCAAGCCTAAATCCAGGGCAACACTACAAAGACTTAAGGTGGCCCGACACAGGCTGATAAAAGCTCCCAACAGACAAAGTCAGCAGCTTATTGGCTAGTGTATGGGGCCCTCTGACAGGCTTCCCCGATTGATATCTGCCTGAAAATCAGCCAGGTGTCCATCAAGCAGGCTTGAAATTCCCATTGGATTGAGGAGTGCATTGGTTTGTTGATGAGATCTTCAAAAAACTCCACCTGCATTCCCAGCCTTGTGATCCAATCATTGGGCCCTAGGACCCATGATCGGGTCAGTCCAATATCACCCACTCAAAGTGGGCATAACTCTCCAAACTTGTGTATCTGCCCAAGCATCCCCCTTAAGGTATGCAATTTTTTCTTGATGGCACTAAACCAAGCCCTACACCTTTAATTAGCTGAATGAAAGGAAAAGACATGCACATTTTTTGGGTCCTCTCCAGTAGCTTGTGTAGATATGAACTAAATATTAATGATTTGAGACCACTCCAGTATTTTATATTTAAAGATTCTTGCTCTCCAGTTGTTGAGAAACACTATTTTCATCACCCTAACCTAAGTGTTTTGTTATTGTTGTGTTACAGATGATACTAAGAGCTGAGTCCCCTTTAATGGGTGGGCATTAAATTAACATTCTTCAGTTACAGTGTGTAGGAATGTAAAAATCCACATTAAATAAGGTAAACAGAGCTCAATACACCATTGATGGGGCGGGAGGGCAATGAGTAAAAGGCATGAAGACTTTAGGTGATAGACTGGCAGTTCCTACAGTAGAATGAATTATGAAACAGTCCTAGATTAGCATTGACTTGTAGATCAGGGCAGCTTTAAGGTGCTTCTCTGCCCAGGGCAAAGATCCAATTGATAGACCTTGCACCCCAGTAGTTTCCTTACTGTATGTCCTGCACACTAGTTTGTGTTTTCTTCCTGTAGTATTTGGTACCTAGACCATAACTCACCATGCTCTGATATGTTTGTGGTGGAAGGGGGAAGCAAATCTTTAGTAAGGATGCAAATTTAAAAGAAACATATTCCATCCATGGCTTGTGTCTTCATATTGTGGGACTACAAATCTATTAATTATAACTGACCTACAGGTGCTCAGGGGGGAATACAGCAGATGCCCGAGCTTTTTCAGGGTTTGCAGTTTATCGAATGTTGAGACTGTTCTCCTATAAGGATGTTCTGTACTGCTGTGCTGTTAAAGGAATTGGATGCCTCTTCTTTTAAAAAAAAAAAAAATAATAATAATATCTTCTTGGCAGAATGGCTGTCTAATTCTCCTCTACCCGGGAGAGAAAGTAACTCAGACCTCCTTAACTAGTGATCAGCGAACAATGAGAACCTCAAAGCCCAAGAACAAAACGAATAGAGGGCAGCTTTCTATAACAAAAATCCTTCAGGAACATTTGTTCCAATAGAAAGTTAAAGTGAAAAGTTATAAAAGGTGAAAGTAACAGAAAACAAAAGAACACAAAATAGTAATTTCCTAGTTCTCTTCCAGCTGATTATTATTACAGGTATGGGACCTGTTATTTAGAATTCTCAGGACCTGGGGTTTACCGGACAATGGATCTTTCTGTAATTTGGATCTTCATACTATATACTTTACTACTACAATACCATGTAAACAATAAATAGACTGGTTTTTAGTGATGGGCGAATCTATCCAGAAATTTCTACCGAAATTTGCAAACTGGCGAAAAATTTGTGAAACTGTGCGAGTCCCGTTTTTGACACGCGTCGCATCGTTTTCGTTGCGTGTCATTTTCGTCACGCGTCGCGTCATTCACGTCACGCGTCTCATTTTTGCAGAATTTTCGCCAGGCGAATTTTTGCGGTCATTTTGCGAATTTATTCGCCGGCAGCGAATCGCGTGAATTTGCCGCGAATTCGCGGCTGGTGAATAAATTCGCCCATCCCTACTGGTTTTGCTTCCAATAAGGATTATCTTAGTTGGGATCACGTACAAACTACTGTTTTAATATTACAGAGAAAAAGGGAATCATTTATAAAAAAAATTTATTATTTGGATAAAATGGAGTTATGGGAGACAGCCTTTTCATAATTATGAGCTTTTTGGAGTTTCTGGATAATGGATCCCATATTGTATTATTATTATGGAATAACCATATTATAAAAATGTGTTATCCAGACTCCGCCAATTTGCCTTAATCACATTTTATTACAGAAAATCAGCACACAAGCTTTCAGGGACCAACCCCTTCCTCAGGTACAGTCTGGGATATGAATGCACCTTTCATGAATAAGTAAGGGGTGTGCAGCAAGAAAGTATTGTTGTTGGGCTTTAAAATATGTGTTATGCCATTTCTGGCATACATCTGCTTGTTTCAAGAGATATTATAAATGATGGTCCAATAGGACAACAAAGGACTGAAAGACCCCATATCCTGATGATGTCTTGGCAAATGTCCTTTATGCCTATTTATTAAAGTAGAATGAGCAGCTCAATGGCAATTGTCCATCTTGTGTTGTGAGGCCACAATCTGTATAAATTATATAATACTGTAAATTACACAGGGTTCCCATCTTGCACCCTAAAATTGTCTTTTTTCAAGACATAATTTACTTTCATTTGGAAAAAACATTTCATTTTCTTATTTGATCTTCTTAATTAAGCATATAAATGTATTTGTCTCATAATGTTTATGTAACAATCTCTTTTTCTGATTCTATTATGTTTAGATACTACTTTTTCTTCAAAGTAATCCCCTGACAAGACTAAGATCAAGGCAGAGCAGAAGGAAACTTGAAAGTCCTTTCCTGTAAGCATAAAAACATTGGAACGAAAGAAGGAATGGTCCTCTACAGGTACTATGGCCTTCTGAGAGAATAAGATATCCTTTGTGGGCAATGAGTGAAGAATTCAGCAGGTATCAGCCCCTTGAAAGAAGAGGGAGGTACTATCTCTTGCTTCTGTTGTTGTTTTTAAGTAACCATGACATTATTTCAGACATATCTGTTGGCAGAAAGAAAGTGTTGTTTATAAAAAAAAAAAAAAAAAGAGAGATTCTATTGATCTCTGTTTGATGTCTGATTGAATATATTCATGTTTGTAGAGTTGTACAAAGAATAACTACAAATAAACACTAGTTCCTGTCTGAGCAGATGAATAGATTTTAGGAACCCACTATATGTAAAGATATGAGCAGAAAACGTCAAGCTTCACAGACAGACAGCATAGGAATACGTACTATAAGGAGAATAAAAGAAGAAATGGAGAAGAAAACCTTTACTTTAAGGGTAAAGTAGACATTGCTTCCAACAAGGTTTCCCAAGTCTTCAGATTTATAGAGACAGCAGTATAGGTTAAGTTAGCAGTATGTAGGTTAGGTCATATTTTGGCGTGACTAAAATACAGCTGGAAAAATTCTATATCCATGTACTATAGTTTGGTTTTTTAATAGTCTGTATACCGGTGACTTGTAAGCAACATGTTGCTCACCATCCCCTTGGATGTTGCTCCCAGTGGCCTCAAAGCAGGTGTTTATTTTTGAATTCCAGGCTGAAGCAAGTTTTGGTTGCAGAAAAACCAAGTGTACTGCCAAACAGAGTCTCCTGTAGGCTGCCAGTCCACGAAGGGCTACCAAATAGGCAATCGTATCCACAAAGCGAGGCCACAAAGGCCCGGGCAGAAACATATTAGGGGCCTTGAATATAGCCCTTATAAGGCACGCCCAGAAAAATTTGTCATCTTTGTGTTGTTCCCCAAGTCTTTTTACAATGAAATGTTGCTCATGGGTAAAAAAGGTTTGGGACCCCTGTTCTACACATAAAGAAAGTGCGACTTATTTAGGGAAGGAATTCATATCCTGTTGCCCCAACAATTTTTTTAGTCATCAATATATCACTCTGTCAAGAATTCTACATCTACAAAGCAGGAAGACAACAGGACGTTAAATAATACAAATATTTCCATCAAGATCTGTCACAATCATTGAGGAGATTAGTGAGCAGTTCTTCAGGGTATTAAATGGTACTTATCAATGAACTGCAGGCAAATCGTTATTCTGTACATTTGCTCTTCAGAAATGCAATCATTTCCCATGATTGAGATGTTAAAGAAATAAAGGCAGCTTTGAGCCTAATGGAATTGCAGATTTTCTAGTTAATAGTCAAGTGCAAAGGGGACATATCCATTTTATTTACACATCGGATTATGAGACGTCAGTATAGGATTTGTATAAATGATATCCCATTAAGTCGTGACAAACAGTTGATTCTGTATTTCACAGCAATCTGTGGGCTGTGTCAGAAGATCTTAACTGGTGATTCCAGCATACCAACTTGCTTAATCTTCAGAGATAGAGAATTACGGAGTTGTTGGACTGTAGGCTTTGTGTCATTTTTAGTGCTTTGGTGATGTTGTTAATATGGCAGCGGGTCTACCTGCATTATGGGTAGGATTATTCATTGTCACTGAGGATCTATTTCTCCAACACTGTGCCTCATCATATCCAATCACTTTAAAGGCATATTAAAGGGATCCTGTCATGGGAAAACATTTTTTTTCAAAATGTATCAGTTAATAGTGCTGTTCCAGAAGAATTCTGCATTGAAATCCATTTCTCAAAAGAGCAAACAGATTTTTTTATATTTCATTTTGAAATCTGACATGGGGCTAGACATATTGTCAATTTCCCAGCTGCCCCAAGTCATGTGACTTGTGCTCTGATAAACTTCAATCAGTCTTTACTGCTGTATGGCAAGTTGGAGTGAAATCACCCCTCCCTTTCCCCCACCCAGCAGCCTAACAAAAGAACAATGGGAAGGTAAACAGATAACAGCTCCCTAACACAAGATAACAGCTGCCTGGTAGATCTAAGAACAGCACTCAATAGTAAAATCCCATGTCCCACTGTGTACTATTCAGTTACATTGAGAAGGAAAAACATCAGCCTGCCAGAAAGCAGTTCCCTCCTGAAGTGCTGGCACAAGTCATATGACTGAGGCAGCTGGGAAATTGACAAAATGGCTAGCCCCATGTCAGATTTCAAAACTGAGTATAAAAAAATCTGTTTGCTCTTTTGAGAAATGGATTTCACTTTATATAAACTGCAGTAAAACTTGGGCAAACTAATACACCATGCACTCCTATACTCGGATCACATGGGACACTACCTAAATCACCATTAGGTACTTAACTGTTGCTCCAAAACAGTTGTTTTTAATATCAAAGTCCCAATCTTCTGTAAGGGGTTAATAACCATACAGTTCAAATGGAATGTCCCTTCCCCAGAGCTCTTATTCCCAAGGTAGGGCTAACATTTCCCAAAGCTACATCTCCCTTTGGTATTTAGCAGAAGCTCCCACGTAGCAGGTAAATACACAAGACCTGTCTTGAATTTGGAGCCCCTGGCTTGTATCCGTGCCATTATCCTCCCTTGGGTGGCTCACTCACCGGGGTGCTCTCAGAGGCAGTCACACTGGAGATTACAGGAAGCTCTGCAACAGGATCAACAGATTTAACAGCTTCTCTGTACTTGACAGTTTTACAGCTACTCGTGCTGGCTCTGTTCAGCTCTCCTGGAGACCCCGTACATTTGGCTCCAACGTCCGGCACACCCTCACTCCCAAGGATGCACTGGGGTGCCAATCCGATCACTCTCCAGCCTGTAACTGGGCTGGATGATGTCACAGTCAGAAAAACAGGGGAAGGATTTCTCTTGTCCCCTACAGTGGCCATACACTATTAGATGTGATCGTTTAGCGAGGTTGCCGAAAAAGCAGATCTTAACCAAATATGCCCACTAACGGCAGGGCAATATCGAGTTTATCTGAACATTTGGCCCTTGGGCAGATAAGCTGCAAAATCGGTCTAAAGGACCAATATTGTCAGCTTTAATCTGCCAGTGTATGGCCACCTTAAGCTGGTAATACATGTGTAATAAGTACCCTGGGAGGCGGCTGAATGGAACCCTTCCGAGATAGACCAGAGGTAATGAGATACAAACAAGTTGGAAGCAGAGTTGCAGTTATGGTCGGTTAGCAAGAATAATGGTTCAACAGGCAAGAGCCAAAAAACTAGTTTGGCACACAATAAACAAAGGCTTGAGTAGGATCTGAGGACACAATCCAACTTGGGCAGAGAACTATTGACAAAGTGGCTTCTTTAAATTAAAAAATGGTGCAAAAAGCCATGGTACGTGTGACAGTTCATGTGAGATGCAAGTATACTCAGAGGGATCCAGGAACCGGTGCACTGTTAGGTAAAAGAATGAACCAGTTTCAGCAACAAATTAATTGGGAAGCACTATTTACTTCTTTAGAGAGTGCATGCATGGGCCTCCCAAGGAGGCAGTTTAAAAAAGCCAAACTAGATCCTATGTGGGTCAAAGTTGGTCTTTCTACTGAAAACTTGGCAAATGGAGACACTCATCCTTGACACTTCAGGTCTGAACTCCTCAGTTGAATGAACAAGGTGATGCTACATGAAAGTCCAAATCAGTCAGTATCTGACCAGTCTAAGGATGAACAATTGACTAACCTGAACGTGGCCATGTATACATTTATGAATTACAAAACACAGGTAGGAAAACTAAGGTGACATTTATTTTGCTCTTTTTGCCATTTTTATACTATTTGCTCTCAGTTGACCTTCTTCTGAGGTCTACTCAAAGCTTCTGTCACGCTCAGTGGCCCAAACCCCACACAGAAACAACCAGAAGGGCCACTGGGTTA
>CM044441.1:11324021-11343638 GCA_024363595.1 Xenopus borealis | reverse complement strand
CTATATATATATATATATATATATATAATATAAGATTCTCAAGGACCCACACTCCAAATCCTTGATAAAGACCTGGATAAACAAGTATGAATAAATATGAATCTTTTCACTGTAATTAGAGTGCGGGTCCTTGGGAATCTTGTATGTTTAATTTTGACCCTGCATCTGAATGAACATTGAGACTGGATTTGAGTGCAAGCGTGCTATAGATATATATATATATATCTATAGCATTTACGCTCTCATGAGTGTTTTTATACAGGTCATGGAACTCCGAGGTGACTTCTAATATCCTCATAGTTTGCAACAGCGGGTACTTTATTTATTTTAATACACAAGCTTCATTGAGTCATGTGATAGAAATGACATCACTAAGCTACGATTATAACCGATGGCATCACTGAGCACTGTTTATAAGGATATAATTTACAGGATATTCATGGCTGTGTATTGTAGGGATATGATTTACTGTTTGGTCCCATAGAGATTATTTTTCAATACAGTTTTGTTTAAAGGAGAACTAAAGCCAGACACGTTTCAGGGGCTGCAGCCCCTATGCCCCCTTCCACTCCACACTTCTAACTTGTAGCGTCAGAGCGGGTCAAGGAGGGGCAGCATCGCTAACGCAATAGCGCTCGCTGCACTTCAAGAACCAAATTTACATTTTAAAAAACGGAAATTCGGCTCTAAAAATTACCAGAGGTGGCTTTTTGCAGCCCCTGGTAACTGGCCGCTCCGTGCCACCTGAGGCAAGATTCTCACCTTACCTCATGGCCGGAGCAGCCCTGACTAAAGCCTAACTAAAGAAGAAGGTATAAATGTTGTACATGATGTTTTGTGCTTGTGTACTAGCCCAAGGCAACCACAGCCCTTTAGCAGTAAAGATCTGTCTCCCCAGTAGATGCCCCAGTAGCTCCCCATCTTCTTTTCTGATTCACTGATTCACATGCTCTGTGCTGCTGTCACTTACTGAGCTTAGGGACCCACTCACAATATACACTACACATAGAATAGAAATATGGTCACAATATAAGATAATTACTACATGGCAGCACATAAACCAGTGCAATTAGCATCAGAATTTAATAATTAGTCCTGTAGCATCAGTTTATATCACAGGGGAACCTCATTTTCTGCCGCTGGATAATTAGTGACAACCCCTAAACTTAGCTCTCAACAGCTGCTCAGAGCCTTCTGACACTTTCCAAGATGGTGACCCCCTGTGTCAAGTTTGAAGTCCTGGATCATTGCTGCTATTGACAAGCTGAAACGTTAGCCTTGTGCAATAAGTTAATTGTATAAAATATGGCATTTTGAGCCACATTAATTTTTAGGGTTTAGTTCTCCTTTAAAGGGAGGGTGATTTCACTTAAAGGGCAAGGAAAGGCAAAGAAATAAAATCCCATTTTTACTTTCTTTAATGAAAAAGAAATCTATCTCCAATATACTTTAATTAAAAAATGTGTACCGTTTTTTTTAAGAAACCTGACTGTATGCAGTGAAATTCTCCCTTCATTTACTGCTGTGGATAGGAATTGTCATACAGTCCCTAACTTCTGGCAGGGAAACAATCATACTTATGAACAGCAGGGGGAGCCCCTGCCTTACTTACCAGCCATGCAGAACTCAAACAGCTTTGTTTTTATGACAACCCCTAAGAAGCCCAGACCACACTGAGCATGTGCAAGTCTTGGTCTTGCAAAGATGTATAACAAAGTTACAAGATGACAGCCCCCTGTGGCCAACTTTGAAAGCATAAATCATTTGTTTGATTAGGCTTGTGGTGCAGTAAGTTCATGTCAATGTTTAGTATACAAAATACACCATTTCTACCCTTGTTCTATTTTACACTTTCCTTGCCCTTTAATGCACCAATTTGTCTGTCTTTATATATTGATAATGGATAAGTACAAAGGATCTTGTATCTTTGTTTAGTATAATCTCTAGATAGAAGTCACCTCAGAATCCATGACCTGTGTAAAAACACTTTTAGTTTTGAGGTTGTGGAATTCCTCGGTGACTTATATCCTTATTCAGGTATAGGATCCATTATCTAGAAACCTGTCATCCAGAAAGCTCCGAATTACTGGAAGGTCATCTTCCAAAGACTCCATTATAATAAAAGAATTTGCATTTTTAAAAATGATTTAGTTTTTTCTTTGTAATAATAAAATAGTAGTTTTTACTTGATCCCAACTAAGATATAATTAATCCTTATTGGAAGCAAAACAGGCCTATTGGGTTTATTTAATGTTTACATGATTTAGACTTAAAGTATGGAGAGCCAAATTACAGAAAAAAACCCTTATCCGGATAACCACCAGATCCAGAGCATTCTTGATAACAGGTCCCATACCTGTATTTTCCATATCAATCAGGCAGTTGGCAACTTTTATTTATTACAATAGATATTTACTTCACTAGAATCACCAGTCTTAATAAACATTGAATCCAATGAAAATGACTTGTTAAATAAATAAAATCAATACCATTACATGCCATGCTTTCCACTAGGTGCCACTCTCTCCACTTCTCTGTCATTTCCAGCCTGTGTTCTATTCTTTATCTCTTCTCATCTGTTAGTGAAATTGCTGTGCAGATTGATATTGGGAAATGAAATGAGAAAGGGTAGGGAAAATCATAATAGAATGGCAAAGGAAGTCAGTCTGAATGTTGTTCCTTGTTTACTTTATTTATTTAAGCTTTGTAATATGAGCACAATAAAATACCACAAGTTCTTAAATATGTTTCATAAACCAAAATGCTTCTAGTATTATTTGTGTATTTCAGTATTGTTTACTACTACTACTACTACTTAAAGTTTATGAAGGATGTTGTTCTTTCATATTTCTCTCAATAAATGTTGACCCTGAGTGCTTTCTCCGGCTATAGCAGATACCCTGCTGTAAAGCTTTATATCCTACCTGAACCAAAGAAGAAGCCCCCGGATGCCCCCCATATGCATGAGGAGCAGTAACCACAGTTAATGCAGGATACATAATGGGGAAGAGGCGACTGGGTGAAGTTTATTTAAGACGGGTTCTGGTATTTGCTATGAACAGGCTATTTGTCTTCTCCCCAAACCTGCTCCATTTAATGGTGTCAAAGAGAAAGGGATTTTCCTGTCTGAGATATCTCATAGCCAGAGGTCTAGTTATGGCTGAGCCTGTAGTCATTTGGTCTCTTTTCACTTATGAGGGCTCAGCATACTGTATACCCTGGTGTCAAGAAAAAATTAGATAATTCATGGAGTATTCACCTCAGTTCACAAAGGGGCAGATTTACAAAATTCACGTGAATAATTCACGCGAATTTAATTTAAATACGAATTTTTACGAAATTTTATTAGAATATTCGATGGTCGAATACTTCCCCTTTAAATTTTTATTCGACCACCTACTTCGCCAGGATCAAGCTACCGAATTGGCACTCCTAAGCTGAGATCGAATAATAAAAATTCGATCAATCGATTAAAATCGTTCGAATATTCGATTAGAATAGTCGATAGTCCAATTCAAAGGATTTTTCTTCCCCACTATTCCCATGGTCGAATTTCGAACTTTTTTTAAATTCGAAATTCGACCATTAGTAAATCTGCCCCAAGTGTTTCATGGCCAGGACAAATTGATACTGTATACTGGCCAACAAAGTATACATGATGTCAACAGCTCCTACATGAAATTCCAAATTGGCTTCCTTTGCTCCCACTCTCTCCCAGGCGGAAGTGCTCCTAGAAGTTTTCCTTGACGCAGGGATGTAGGCATTTGGCCCTTAGTTCCATGGTTCAAGTGTGCAGTTAATTTGTACTAAATATTCTTTTTATTTTGTATTCACATTTTCCAGGTGGATCGTTCCACAAATTCTTGCTGAGATATGTGTGAGGTGGCAGCACTTCTCCAATATGTTTCCAGTAACAATATTTCCAGACAACACCAGAGAGAATCCTCAGATATTCATTGAGTCCTGGAGAACTGTACTGTGTCAGAGAGATCGACGGGCCTGCTTACGTATGTGGCTCAAAGTAATTTCTTGACAAATAAGGTGATACTATTACTTTTTTATATGATAGAGATAATTCAGGGGTATTCTCCTGAGTTCATAAAGTGTTTCATGGCCAGAACAAATTGAAATACTGCCCAACAAAGGATGTGAAAAGCTCCTACATGAAATTCCAAATTGTCTTCCATTTCTCCTACCCTCTTCCAGGTGGAAGTGCTCCTAGAAGTGCTCTCACCTGGGACACTGTCTTGGACGCGAGGATGTAAGCATTTGGCAGACGACCCTTAGTGACCTGGAAAGTCCAGTGGTTTGAGTGTGCCGTTAATTTGTACTAAATATTATTTTTTTATTTTGTATTCACATTTCCAGGTGGGTCATTTCACAAATTCCTGCTGAGGTTGTAGAACTTAAAAAAATAGTAACAATATTTTGATACAACACCAGAAAGAAACCTCAGATTTTCCTCGAGTCTTCTTAGATAAGATAACTCCACTGTGATGGAGAAGTTAGTGGGCCTACTTACTTAACAGGCTGAATGTAATTTCATGAAGGGTCTCCATGACAAATAAAGAGATACTATCACTTTTTTACACACTTTCTGTATTCTGTATTCAGGTTTTTATTTAGCACCTGGATCTTTAACATATGCATTCTCCTGCCATGGATTCCTTCAGGTTATCCGGCAACCTCACTAAGTATATGGAGACAATCTGCTGCAGGGTATTGCTGTTTATTTAAAAGGAAAGGATTCAGATGCTGAGCAGGTTGGCATCATAGTTGTCTAGAACCTTGCAACAATAACATTTTTCCAAGGATTCCTGAAGATAATTTTTTCTGAGAAAATAGTATCTGTCAGGGATACAAAATATATTGAGAGTTTATGCTGTCATATAGGTGTGATAACTGACTTACTTAACTGGACAGCTCAGTAGCCCAATATTTTCACTACCACGGGTTTGTATGGAAAATATTTACACTTTTAAGGAAAATTAAGTAATAATACTGGCATATATATGTACTTTCATTCATTTAATTGAAGGTATTGCACCCAGTGTTTTTTCTTTTTCGTGATTCCCTACAGAATTGTTGACTATATTTTTAGGGCTCATTTACTAAAAGCCATGGAGGAAACAATTCTTAGGCTGATTATATTTCAAGGAATATAGTTTGAGCACTGGGTTATCATGGAAGGAAAAACAGATTAGCAGCTCCAAATTTATCAGTCTGAGGAGTGAACAGACACTGTCAAGAAGGATGGAAAATCATTCATCATTTAAAGTTGGCACAGAGAGCTCATTTGCACCTAAGCATTGACCCATAACAACCTATTAGTGATTAGCTTTCTTCAGCCACCTGCTGGTCAAATAATGAAACATCTGATTGGTTTCTGTGGGTTACTGCCAATGTGCAAATTAGTACATTGTTTATAAATTACCTATCATGGTCAGGTTGTAGGTCAAGGAACACATGAAGTAGTGACAAGCAAATCAGTCCCATTTCACTTCCCCCAAAAATTTGTATAATGGAAACTTTCCTTCTTGTCTGCTTTTCTTCTAGCAAAGAAAACATTGAAGTCAATGTTTTTTTTTTTACAGGATGACATTTTCCACACAAAATATATTGAAGTCAATGGATGTTTTGTTTGCTTCAACTTTTCCATACAAAATATATTGGGGTCAATGTTTGTTTGGTCGGAGATTTTTTTTTGCAGCATTGATGGTAAAAATTTGGACTTTCGCTGCTTATTCATACCTGCCAAAACACAACAACACGTGATCTACCAACTACCGTAAAAAATTCAGATAGTGAACTAAAAGGTGGTCATTTATAAATGAACCCATGGCATGGTGTAACTGCAATGGAGAATATAAATTCAATGCAATTCCTTAAAATACTTGTGTCCAAACATACTTCTGCACTTACATGTTTGCAAATGTATACATTCTGCCATTTCTGCTAAATCATGCTCAACTGTGTCTTTTGACTCTAGAGCTACCAACACCCTGGAACCAGACTTGTACCAAGTTAACGGAATGCATCTGCCATTTTGAATGTGTGCACCAGACAGAATACAAAGCTGACTCTGGTAGTACTAGATACAACTGGCACCAAATTTGTGTCTACTTTGAAGCATCGTGCACAGTTGAGGCAGAAGCAACTTAGAGCATGGTTGCGATCATTCTGGAACTATTATGGGTAAACAAATGGGGATTTGTGAGTGAAATTGCACATTGCACTTGTGTTCGTAAACAACACCTAAATATTTTTTCATCTTTGACAGGTGTGGGTACATCTGAGAAGCATGGCAAATGGAGCTCACGTGCTGAAGAGCTTCTCTACCACAAATAAGTTCCCAAGGGACAGCATGTGTCATCATGTTGGAATGAATTCATTTGGCTTGTTTTTGGATCAGCTGCCCATTTACACTTAAAGGTAAGTGCCAATAGATACAAAGCCAGCGTGACTGATTGCCAGTGGTGAGGCATTTCTGATTTGTATTGCAGTATTCCAGGATTGCAAGTCCTGCATCCATAGGAGAAGATCTCAAACCAATTTAATCTCTTGTAGAAGATTGCAGCCAGACCAGAGAAGGTTTTAAACACTTGTATGAGCATGAGCACTTGTATGGAATTCCCAATCTTGTATCTTTCACAAGAAATTCATATACTTTCTAAATCTAAGTCACACTAAAGGTGGCTTGTGGAAACCCACAATATACATATTAGTTTGTGGGCTACTATGAGAAATATTTGTGTATTAACAGAAAGAGTATTTGTTATTTCTTGCACAAGTAGCATATAAATCCCAGAGCAGAACATATTTGCTGTAGGTAGACGGGAAAAGCCGTAGCCCCCGGCTCGGAGCTAACGCTGATTAAAAGACTGCAGCAGGTTTAAGAAACCAGTGTGTTGAATTCAAATGCAACAACTAATTTGCTTTCCATCAGTGCCCTGGGCTTATCTATTGGTGCAAGCAAAGGGACTGATTACATGAAGTTTAAGAGCTACACAATATTGCAATGAGGAAAACCTGAAATGAGCCAATGCGTAAATTATAGAAACAACAGAGAAACACATGAGATTTAACTCTAGTTTGTACAGGTAAGGATCTAGTATCAGGATTACCCTTTAAGCAGAAGCATATGAAATATGTCAATATAATTTCTTATAATTTCCTATTAGGTCTTGCTTGTTTTTTATCTCTGTAATAATAAGACCATTATTGATAGCCTGATATATCTTGTACTTCAGAAATACTCCAGAAAACCTGGTCCCAAACATATGGAAAAATACCATTTATGCCATACCTACAGTATATATATATATATATATATATATATATATATATATATATTTTAGAGAGTTTAAGTACATAACAACATTGAATATTTACATTTGCTCTCTTTGTTTGACCACCCAATGCATCAACTGGTAGTTACTGGTAGATGTGACTTTTCTCATAAGGGGTGAATGACTGTAATAAGCAGACAACTTTAGTCAATACTAGGCCATAAAAAGGGGTGGTTCCCCTTTAAATGAACTTTTAGCATGTTATACAATGACCAATTGTATTTTCAGTTGGTCTATTTTCCACAATTTTTGCCTGAAAAGCCAGAAATTATCAGAATTTTGGGCTAATTCCAGAGCACACCACAGAAACTAATAGTATAGGGACCTCTGCCATTGACTTATACACAACCTATGGCTTATTTTCGGATTCTGGCTTTTTCTTTGCAGAATCGGACCCCCCAAAAATTCAAGTTTGTCCCAAAAAGCAGACTGGCGTTTATAGTGTATAGTATTTCTACCAAACTCGTAACCTTGCATTTAACTGGATTGAACCTCATTTTCCAGTTTGCTTCCCAGTGTTCCAAATCAGTCAAATCTTTCTACAAAGTGGCAGCCTCCTGCATTGCATTCTGCACAATTTGCTATCATCGGCAATAATAGAGAGAGGACTAACAAAGCCCACCTCAAGGTCATTAATAAATAAATTAAAAAAGCAAAGCAACATGGACAAAGCTCGTGAGTTTCGGCGCATGTGCAGTTGTCTGGAACCGGGAATTGGCTCCAACTGCACATGCACCGAATTGCCTTCAATGCATTACCAAAGAAGATTTTTTTAAGGAAGGGTTTGGTTCTCTTTCTCTATCCTTCTCTATCTAAGGAGAAATATTACTGTATGTTCCAGGCCAATTCCCCTTAATTTAACCAGTGCCATTGTATCAAATGCTTTAGCAAAGCCTAGGTAAACCACATCCACTGCCATCCCAGAAATTAGGTTCCTGCTCGCCTCATTATAGATAGGGATGTCGCGAACTGTTCGCCGGCGAACTTGTTCGCGCAAACATCGGCTGTTCGCGCTCGCCAAATGTTCGCGAACGCCGTGCGACGTTCGCCATTTTGGGTTCGCCTTAGCTGGCGCTTTTTTTTTGCCATTTCTCCCCCAGACCAGCAGATACATGGCAGCCAATCAGGAAGCTCTCCCTCCTGGACCACCCCCACACCCCCTGGACCACTCCCCTTCCATATATAAACTGAAGCCCTGCAGCGTTTTTTCATTCTGCCTGTGTGTGCTTGGAAGAGCTAGTGTAGGGAGAGAGCTGTTAGTGATTTGAGGGACAGTTGATAGTAACTTTGCTGGCTAGTAATCTACTTGATACTGCTCTGTATTGTAGGGACAGAACTCTGCAGGGATTTGAGGGACATTTTAGGTTAGGTAGCTTTGCTGGCTAGTAATCTACTTTCTACTGCAGTGCTCTGTATGTAGCTGCTGTGGGCACTGATCTCTTCTTCATTCATTAAAGCTCTTTGCGTTTTTTTGCGTTGCAGTAAGCGCCGTGTTTCGTCTTTGCGTGTGAACAGGCTGTAACCTTTACACGACTTGATTGGCATGTAGACGCCGGACGTTTTAAAGCAGTTTATTACACAGGTTTAGAAATGTAGTGTGATTTCTGCCCTTTACAGCACAAAACGCAGCGCTGTGTCAACAATGGATTTTTCAGATACATTTTTGCCCTTGATCCCCCTCTGGCATGCCACTGTCCAGGTCGTTGCACCCTTTAAACAACTTTAAAATCATTTTTCTGGCCAGAAATGTCTTTTTTAGCTTTTAAAATTCGCCTTCCCATTGAAGTCTATGGGGTTCGCGACGTTCGCGAACCGTTCGCATTTTTTGACGCAAGTTCGCGAATATGTTCGCGAACTTTTTTTCCGACGTTCGCTACATCCCTAATTATAGAAGGCAATTAAATTAGCAAGATCTATTACGCATAATACTATACTGGCATGAACTTGGGGTTTGCAATGTATCCAAGTATCATACTCTTATTACCCCTCCATAAGCTTTTCTAACACTGATGTCAAATGAACAGACCTGTCGTTTTCAGAATTAACTCTTTTTTTTGTCACTTGTCATCTAGAACACTATTGTTTTTTTATGTATCTATCTTACCTTCTTCAAACATATTGTGTTTACCCTGAACTAAAAAAAAATTATGTTGCTAAAACAGAAGTATACTTTTGTAAATTAAAAGGATGACATTCCAGTGAGTAAATAGGTCCCTAGTGATTGCTTTATATAGGGCATTATCATGTCACCTTGCAAGCTCCTTGCTCCAGATTCCAAGTACAGTTCTGACAATCCTTATTCATCACTTGATTGCTCATTTGCTTTTATTTTTATTGTTGCTAGTGTCTGGCAGTTTATAAAATTACCTGCAATGAGATAAGGTGTGATTCAGGGCATTTTATGGTTGATCCACAAGGGGGATTGAGTTGTCAGTGAAATAAATGGAAGCAATTAATCACATGGTCGGCTGAAAATTACTCTGGTGACAGAACACCCAGAATTGCCCTTTGCGCCATTACCCAAGGCATTTATGCTCTTTTCCCTTGGGTCCATGCCTCCTATTAGATATGATAATATGTTTCTGGCTATTGCAGACAATGAACAACTTTTCATATCACCAATGAATCCAATGATTATATATGGGGTAGTATTTCTTAATCAGATGTTATTCCCTCCGTGAGGTTGTAATTAGTTTAGGCAAAGTGTCTGTTTCCCTTCACCTGTTGGGTTAGCTTACCCTTTAACCAGTCTTAAATAAATGGCACCATCTGTGAATTCAACTATCTACACAAATTCAACTATTGCCCATCCAAAGGAGAACAGATTTTTTTTCTAACCGGCAAAGGGAGTGAATTACAGAACCTTGGGATCTTTCTTATTATTCTCTAACAATGATTATATCACATGACATCCGAAGTATTAGTAAATAGATTTTAATTTGATAAAACAAACTTTGGCATTGACAAACAGAGGAAACATTGAGTTTCAGGATCCTTTGCTAATGTCAAGGTCATAAATAAATTGAAAAAAAAAGCTAATGGACAGAATCTTGCAGTGTTCAGCTGATCAAATAAGAACAGATCCAGTGATTCACTGTACCTTGTTCATATTAACCTTTAGTATGATGTTGAGAGTGATATTCTGAGACAATTTGCAATTCTTTTTAATTTTCTATTATTTATGGTTTAAGTTATTTATCTTTTTATTCAGCAGCTCTCCTGTTTGCAATTTCAAAAGTCCAAATTACCCTAGCAACCTTGCAATGATTTTAATAAGAGACCAGAATACGAATAGGAGAGGGTCTGAATAGAAAGGTGAGTAAAAAAAACTTAACAATAACAATCATTTTGTAGCCTTACAGAACATTGTTTTTTTAGATGGGGTCAGTGGCCCCCATTTGAAAGCTGGAAAGAGTCAGAAGAAGAAGGCAAATCATTCAAAAATCCAATTAGTAATTCTATAACATACTAAAAGTTAACTTAAAGGGGATCCACCACTTTAAATCCATATTTTGGTTCTTTGCACAAAGATTAAAAATAGTCTTAGTTCCCAAATTGCATAATTTAGCATTTATGTGTTTAAAATGACAATCTCGGAAATGATAATAAAACACAATGAAGGTCCAATGATTTGGGTCTCCAGGAGTGCAATTCAGGTGCATATTCTCAGGAGGTACACTTATACTGGTTCAAGCATAGCTTTCTGGTTCATGGTAGGACCGTAGTGAAAAAGTTATACATGGGACCTTTTATCCAAAATACTCAGGACCTGGGGTTTACCAGATAAGGGATCTTTTTGTCATTTGGATCTCCATACATTAGTTATTTAATAAAATGTAAACATTAAATAAACCTGATAGGCTGATTTTGATAATTATATCTTAGTCAGTGTTAAGTACAAGGTACTGTTTTATTATTACAGAGAAAAAATACATTATTTTTAAAAATCTTGATTATTTTATTAAAATGGAGTCTATGGAAGATGGTCTCCCTGTAATTCAGAGCTTTCTGGATCATGGGTTTCAGTAACAAAGTAATAAACTAAAATACAAAATAATTATTTTGTTGGGTTAATTAAATCAGCTCTCGGACAATTTAGTAATAACTACCGGAAAAATTTCTGGTCCACTCCTTAGAAAAGTAGCCAACATGGAATCCAAAAGACCTGAAAATAATGTACTGCATGGCTTATAGTATTTATTCATGGGGTTCAGTTATACTCTTGTTTTTACGGGTGACTAGGAAGCTAGGTGTAGCAAGCTTTTTATTATCCTGTGGTCAGATTTTAAATGTTCCTCCCATGGACTGACCAACAGAAGACAATGTGCTGCATATCTTTAAGTTTTAATACAGATAAATTGCACAAACCTCTGCAGAGCAATTTCCGACGCGTCGCGTCATTTTCGGCGCGCGTCGCGTCAAAAACGACGCGCGACTCGTTTTTGCACGGCGAAATTTTTTTGGCGAATTTTTTTGGCAGTTTCGCGAATTTATTAGCCAGCGGCGAATCGCGGGAATTCGCCGCGAATTCGCCCCTGGCGAATAAATTCGCCCATCACTAGTAGAGGCTATAAGGGTGTAACTAAAACAGTAAATTTCAGGCGTGCAAACTTTGACAGTACTGGTACTTACTAGCACAGTGCTTCCACCTAATGGGATCCAGGAATGCATCTACGGGTAGCCCCACTAGGACTACAGTAATACACACACAGTATTGGTTAAACTGAATAAATAAATGAGCACCTAATACATGTAGCACGCCTAGCTGGTGGCAATAGGGTCTCACTAACTAACTAACTAACTAACTAACATCCTAGTGCAATCTATCTAACTAAATAGAAAAAAGTTTCTTTAATGTACTTAAATAAACTGTATCTGTATCTTCAGCGTCCCTTTTGGGTATTGTCCTTTAAACCAGGATACTCACACAAATCCTCTTCAGATATTTTAGATCTCTATTCAGGTGAGTCCAGCACATTCAGGCATACAGTGCGACTACCGGCCCCTTTGGATGCTCAGATGGAAATCTCTGGCTTGTTGTTCCTCCAGTCTGGATTCCTTTGACGCTCTCTGTCTGTCCAGGCACAGTATGTGGCTTCCCTGTGCTAGCCTGATCCAAATGAATGCTTTGGGTGCAGCCTCTCAGCTCTCTGGGCCCACCAGCATCTCTCTGGCTTCCTTCTCTGTCCACCATGCGTTCTTTCCTGCAAGTACTTTATATGCAACCCGGACCCGTGACCCGCTGACCATCAAGAATCAGGAAGTGCTGTTGTGCTGCCAATCAAGAATCAGGAAGTGCTGTCATGCTGCCAATCAAGAATCAGGAAATGCTGTCATTGTAACCGGAAGTGACATCATTGGAAGAAAAATGGTCAGAAGAATTTGAAAAATCGCTATTGAGAAGACCCATGGCCCGGCTCGCAAACCCATAGAACCGCTGACCCGCATCTATACCCACACACCCACACACCCACACACCCAGAACTTCTACCCACAACCCGCAGGGTGCCGCAGGTTTTTGCAGGTAACCTGCAGGTACCCGACCAGCTGTGGAACTCTAAGACCATGCACTCCACAGACACAGGTACAGAACCTGAAGTACAACCAAGCTTATTTTATTTTAAATCAAATTGTTTTTATCAATCATTTTCATTACACTCTTGAGGCTGAATAGAAGCAAATCCCACCAACAACAATCCAACATCTAATGTGAATCTCTATAGAACAGTAAAGGCTTTTATAGCAATAAAGGGAGGGCCAACCTCATATTAATCCCCTCTGTTTGGGAACACAATTTTGGACAGGCAGGTGTCCTTATACTTATCACCATGTAGTGTAATTGCACAGCCAGTATAAAAAAAAGATGTATAAATTCTAATTATAAACTAATTTCTGCAGCAGATCTACAGTTCACACAATAGTAAATATACAGTCACGTCTGTCTTTTGCAGTAAAGAACTTCTCACTACTTTTGAGTTTTTTCAGCTTTAAACTTTTGAACATCATGTAGTTTTTTTGAGCAGATCTGTGTCATAATCCCTTTATTTAAAGTATATCCTCTGACTAACTGATGTGATTTACATATCTTTCTGGCATATCAAACATCTGTCCCATTGGAATGCTGGATTTAATATGCAAAGCATAGCTGCTCTTCAGTATACAACATCATTTTGTCTGATTGGTTTTTAGCATGCTAAACAGTCTGCCCTCTGTACTATAACATCATTCCTTCAATCCAGTATGTATTAATTACAGTTCATTTCTAAAGAACAGTTTTACTGATTATATATGTACAATACATGTACAGCACCCGTCTGTATACTCTATCACTGTCTTGTGATGAAGGAAAGAAAGAGAGAGAGAGCGAGAGAAAGTAAGAAATTGAGAGAGAAAGAATAAACAAAGAAAAAATTAAAGGACAGAAAAAGAGAGAGAGAAAAATAAAAGAAAGAGAGAGAGAGAGAGAGAGAAGGAAAAAAGAGAGAAAGAAAGAAAGGAGGAGAGGAGAGAATGAAAAAAACAAAAAGCAAGAATAAAAGAATAAAAGAATAAAAGAAGCAAAGAAAAAGGAAAGAAAGAGAGAAAGAAATTGAGAGAGAAAAAGAAGGAGAAAGAAAGCGAGAAAGAAAGAGATAAAAAAAGAAAGTAAGAGAAAATGAAAGAAAGAAAGAAAACAGAGAGAAAGAAAGAAAGACCTGATACATAACCTGATATTTCAGGGGGGCTGCTAGCAAGAAGCTTTGTTAGACTGAGGGAAGATACTTGACTTCAAAGCAAATTCATTGGGTGAGTAGAAAAGGTTAGCAGTCTATGCATGAGAAAAGCACAATCTATCCAGTGAAGCACTGGGATTCAGGTGGCATAGGGGGGTAAATCGAATTCCTGCGATTCGCCGCTGGCAAATAAATTCGCGAAACACCAGTGAAAATTCACCTGGCAAAATTCGCTAATAAAAACGAGTTACGCGTCGTCTTTGACGTGCCGAAAACAACGCGACGCACGTCGAACAGGACACGTAGAAGTTGACGCAACGCGTGTCAAAAATGTGCCGCGACTCGTTTCGCGAATATTTCTGCCAATTCGTGAATTTCGCTGGAAATTCATTAATTTTTCTGCGAAGCAAAACTGGATAGATTCGCCCATCACTAGTGTTCATGTAGGCTGAGTGCTAAAAGATTTACACACATGGCAGGTTTGATACAGGTATAGGTCCTGTTATTCAGCAAACTGTTGTCCAGAAAACTAAAATTAAGGAAAAAGGCCATTTCCTGTAGAATCCATTTTAAATAATAATTCCAATTTTTAGAATTTATCTCCTTTTTCTCTATAATAATATAACAGTACTTAATTCCAACTAAGATATAATGAATCCTTATTGGAGGCAAAGCAGTGTTATTAAGTTTATTTAATGTTTACATTTTATTTTAGGATAACAGGTCCCATACCTGTAGAAAGAGATGCTGTTATATCATTTCGTTGTTTGGGGTGATACTTGTACCCCCCAAAAGCCCTAGACCGTTCCTTGCAAAAAATCCCCACAATTCCTCCTTCTTTCTTAGCTCAAGTTATGGGCTGACTCTGCTCTGCTTATTGAAATCAAATGAATTGGAGATTTTTATTCATTTTCTGTTTTTGCTCTGCATGAAAATCCACCGGGAAGTGAAAGCAATCCTTAATTACAAGCAAAGTATCATTTTTAATTTTAGAAATACGATGCCTCAGATAGATGTCTGGAATTGGATGAACATTCTATTGAAATTCTCAGGAAGACCTCATAATACATTTTCAGCCAAGAATTTGCCGGTTTAATATACTCAGGGAATTGGAAAGCAATTCATTTTTGTTGCAAGGTTATTTAAATGAAAAATCAATAGAGATATTTATCGGGAGGTTAACTGTTAAGGTTTAATATTAAAATGTGAAAAGTAAATTAATTGCTTGTTTCTTAATTAAGAGAGCAATAAAGCATCTTTAACTAGGGCTGTATTACGTTGTAGTTGGCACAAACACACACGCACCTCTTTACTGGCAGCTAAATTCTGAAACAAATATTATGCTACTATTGTAGAACTGCATTATGGGAACTGTTCCATGTTGATATACAGTATTGCTTATCCCTAAGAGCTCCATGTTTTTAGGGGACTTAATAGGTAAAGGGGACATTTTAGCCAGCCGTCCCTGAGAAACCAAAAAGAAAATATGCAGAGCATATTTTTAATGCAATCTTCAGTTCTTATAATGTAGAAGACCTTCTGCTCCTTTCTTCTATGGTAGAATCATTATGCTTCATGCCCCCTGGAAAGACAAACAGATGGAAAGAAGAAGTTGATCCAGAGGAAGGCAAAAAAAACTTCATCTGAAGCCTCTCCAGTTTGCCTCAGAGGGGGAAAAAATTCCAAAATGCAATGGGACCAGTCCCTGGATCAACTTGTACTATGAGCTATCTTCCATAACCCTGTATTCCCTCACTTGCTAAACACCATCCAACCCCTTCTTAAAGCTATCTAATGTATCAGCCTATACCACTGATTCAGGGAGACAATTCCACATCTTCACAGCTCTCACTGTAACAAACCCCTTCCCAATATTTAGGCAGAACCTCTTTTTTCCCTAATTGGATTGGGTGACATTGTGTCAGCTGGAAAGACCTACTGGTAAATAAAGCATTAGAGAAATTATTATATGATCCCCTCATATATTTATACATAGTTATTATATCCCACCTTAAAGGAGAACTAAAGCCTAACTAAAGAAGTAGCTAGAGAAGTTGTACATGATGTTTTGTGCTTGTGTACCAGCCCAAGGCAACCACAGCCCTTTAGCAGTAAAGATCTGTGTCTCCCCAGTAGATGCCCCAGTAGCTCCCCATCTTCTTTTCTGCTGATTCACTGATTCACATGCTCTGTGCTGCTGTCACTTACTGAGCTTAGGGACCCACTCACAATATACACTACACTTGGGGGCAAATTTACAAAATTTACATGAAATTATCGAAGTGTGTGGGTTTATTTCTCCTTTAAGTGACTTTTCTCTAGTACTTTCGATGTGTGAGTTTACAAGCTCAAAAAACGCAAAAATCTCAAATTAAAAATGACATGTGATACATTATTTACATTGATGCTTAATATATATATATTGCACATTCACGTTTTTGGAAATATAATATGAATTTGTGGGTTGTAGTGCATAAAATCCTGGCAAAATTTTGAATTTGTACCTTGATAACCTCCCTAATGTAGATATATAGCAGCCATTTGAAATTCCAGTGTACAAAGCAAAACAAATAATCATCTCATTAACAAAACTTACGTCTAATGGCCTAAAATTTGGACATTTTGCTCATCCCCAATAGCTGAATGTTTTCAGGGACCATGGTAGGTAAGTAGGTCATTTGATCCAGCAGTCCATCAGAGACCAAAAAGAGTCAAAGGATAAGTGATAACACAGAGCTTATATGAAAAAGAACTCTTATGTAGAGTACTACTGCTCCCTACTACTGTTCACGGGAGAATCCGCATGCCTACATTTCCCCTTAAGAAGACAAGTAGGGGGTAAAAGTAGTTAATAAGGGGAATTTGGGAAGGCCAGGCAGTGTGGTAGTCGGCTGTGCTGCCTCCAGTGGCAGAATAGCTTAGATCAACACTATGGGGCAAATTTACTATTATTCCCCAAAAAATATTAGTTTTTACTCGATATTTGATTAGCATTTGATTTTCAAATACGAATCGAATAGTTTTAGGCTACCCTTTTATTCGATCTTCGATCATTCGATGATCGAATAATGAACGAATAACGATCGTTCGATCATTCGAATGAATTATTCGATCATTCAAATGATTTGTAGGATTCGAACGATCGAAGACTTCAATTGTACGAATCCTATTCGATCAGGACTTAGCCTCAGAAGCCTATGGGAGGGTTCCCATAGGCTTCTATTACAATTCGGTAGGTCCAATCTGGAGAAGTAGGCAATCGAATAACTTTAAATCCTTCGCTGATCGAATTTTCGATCTTTCGAATCTATTCGATCATTTGATCGTTCACTATTCGATGATCGAATATGCCTAATTTGCATATTCGATCAATCGAATGAATCCTACGATCGAAATTCGATCTATTCACGTGAATTTAGTAAATCGGCCCCCAAGATTTCCATGAATCTCAAAAAATGTGTGGTTTTCAGAAGCCAATGGGAGCTGCTCTGATGTTTTTGGGGCAATCTAAGTCAATTTGGACTTTTAGAGGTATTTTCTGCTAAGAATTCTCCAAAAACTGGAATTTTGGGTTTTCAAGTTATTCACATTTTTTAGCAGAGGGTTCATAGTTATTTTCTATTCGTACTTTCTTTATTTGGATTTTATAGTAATTTCATTTTTCAAATTCTCTTTATTGAGTTTTTAAATAATTCAGCAGCAAAGTTTCAAACAAACAATATTTGCCAAGATTTAATGCGAATCATACAAATAAATTCATTTTAACATTAACAAGTATTAACTACCAAAGTGACCAGAGATTTACTTCATCTTTTTTGCTCGACACAATTAAAAACACAGCAAACATTTTCTCCAGTATAACATGTGACTGGTACAGGGAGTTTTCTGGATAACATTTTTCCAGATAACAGATTCCATATCCGTATCCGTCTAAAATGTAATTCCTTCTAAATATCGTTTTTATTAACAAACCCGCGCCAATGCCTCTGAATTCCGTACCTTGTTTGAAGCTCTTTCTAAAACTGCTGAAAGCCACTGTTTATTTGACTATTCCCTTTCATAATGTCATAATGCAAATATTAATGTTCTCTAATGTTCCCTTTTCGGTTTCAATTTACTGCTGGCAGAGCTGGACTTGCAATAAAAGAACAAAGCTATAAAAGTAAAGTGTTGCTATATACGGGAGACACTTGATTATGTAGAACGTTCTGTAGAATTGGATTGGGTAGAAATGTATTATTTATTTTACAATACAGCTCTTTTGCAGATCCCGCTAGGAGGCTCTAGATATACAGTAAATGAGGATGAATTGAACAGAAATGAAAACAAGCTGAGAGGTTACGGTTTACGGCAAACGGTAGGATATTTATTGCTATTAAATAGAAGATATATGGTTTATTCTATGAAACATTTTGATGTTTGAGTGCACCAGGTCTATGGAAACATGTAGGATTAAAGTGTTATTAAAAAAAAATGTCATTAGAGATTTAAAATTAAATCAAAAGACCCCATGAAGGTTGCCCTTGAAATTGCTTTTTTCATGTGCACGGTGACATGACATATTAAAAGAGAACCAAAATGTAATTTAAAAACTAGGGTAGAAATATTGTACATTATGGAGGTTATTTATTTTTATTTATAAGTCCGAATGCTGAAAACTCAAAAAATATTTTTTTATACCCCAAGGATGGAGAAAATCTGAATCCGAATATCCAGCATCTCAGACCTGCCGAGGTTCTATTTTAGTCAATGGGAGAGGTCCCTATTCTTTTTGGAAGTTTCTGTGGTCTGCGCTGGCATTAGCCCAAAAATCCAACTATTTCTGACTTTTGGGGAAAAAATCCAAAAAAGTTGGCTTTTGGGGAAAATCCAATGCTATCACTTACTGATTTTAGGGATTATTATTATTCCCTAAAAATCCCTTGAATTCCCTTGAAATTCGATAAGATTATCGTTTTAGGCTATCTTTTACCTCGATATTTGATTTCTCGATGACATAGTATGATCGAATACCGAACGTTCGATTTCACGAAAAAATCGTAAAATTTGCTTTGAGAGCTTGAAAAATTCGTACGATACGAACGATCGAGGCATTCGATCATACGAATAGTATTCGAGCAGCTGTTTGAAAAAAAAGCCTATGGGGGGCTTCCCATAGGCTTCTATTGCAATTCAGTAGGTTCAATCTGGCGAAGTAGTCGCATAAAATTTTAAAGTTAAAGTCCTTCGATCATCAAATGGTCGAATTATCGAATATCCGATCATTGGATCTATGTGATCATTCGAATTTTCGGTATTCGATGATCAAAGTGGCCAAATTTGCATATTCGAACATCTGATTTAATCGTAAAATCGGAATTCGATTGAATTCAATCGAACTTCGATCTATTCACGTGAATTTTGTAAATCTGCCCCATAGTGTAATAGAAATATAGTCCCAATATAAGGCTGGATAGCCCTTATACAGATAATTACAGCATGGAATGATTGCCATGAGAATTTAATAATCAGCAAACCTGTAGCATCAGCTTATATTACAACCAGGGAAGCTCATT
>CM044441.1:11278180-11294717 GCA_024363595.1 Xenopus borealis | reverse complement strand
ATGTGGCTCATTGTCCACTGTGGGTCAAAGGACAGGAGACAAACCTTTTACATATTAAAGTTCAGCTGGTAAAGTGCAATTTGGCATGTTAATTGAATGTTTTTTTATAATTTGTTTTTATAATTTTAATAATGCAGAATTCAGCATTTTCCCTGTTAGTCTAGCATTAATCCACTGCAATTATTCCTATATATACGCTGCAATTACTCCCCGTGCATTTAAAAAGGGATACAACAGCATTTGCATTTGGATGAAAATTCCAGCCACATTGCATCTAGTGGAGATTGTGCTACTTTTTGAGTGCACGTTTATATGGTGTTTGCATCAAATTCAAGATTTAAGATTTGGTGCACCTATTAAAGCAATAATGAATAATAGGGAAAATGGGCATCTGCCCAGGACCGACTTATTTTGGGGCCCATTGACTGTGCAAACAGCATTTTAAACTATTTTTTTAAAGGTCCCCAGGCATGTAAGAAGATTTGGCAATAGAATTATAGGGCAACTGAATAGCCAAACAAATGCTTTATTTCGCACCCCTAGGAACTTTTTTCATGCTTGTATTGCTCTCTAATTAGGAATGTGGTTCATAGGTAAAAAAAAAACTTGGAATTAGACAAAAAGCTGCACACGCACACCTGGCCTCTCCAATAAATTAGTTACAGTGCATTGACTTTAGGAGGATGGCCCCTCCACATTTAGTATACTATAGACAATTTGATTTATGTGATTTATTTACTTCCATCCCTCAGGATGAAGGTATTGAGTGTGTGCATTTATATAACACCAAGACACCATATCACTTTTTTTATTCACATTACTTGAAATGATAATTACAAAAAATGTCTTTTCCTTTAATGATGATTTCTTTTTACAAACACAAGGTTGAGCAATGGGTGCTAATATGTCACCTGTATATGCAAATGTTTTTATGGATTTTTTTTTTAAATAAATTTATTTTTGCTAATTTGGAGTATTCAGCTCACATTATAACATACATGCGCTATGTAGACAATACATTTTCCCTTTGGAAAGGTGGAAAAGAAAAGAATTCCTTGAATACCTTAATAATGTGCATAGCACTATAAAATTTACTTTAGAATATCACCCCTCTAACATTCATTTTCTTGATGTGGACGTTCAACTGACTGACACAGGGTTTAGTACATCTGTCTTTACGAAACCAACAGATTGTAATAACCTTTTAAGCCCTGCAAGCTTCCATGCCCCAGGTTTGTTTAAAGGATTGCCAAAAAGTCAATTACTAAGAGTCAGGAGAATTACCTCTAGTGATACTTTATATGCTACTGAATCTGAAAAAATTATAAATTCACTATAAAAGATTATGAAAAAGATTCACTCTTGAAAATACGTGAAGAAGTGGGAAAACTCCAACGTGCTAATTTGCTTAAGAGAAAAAATTTTACTTCTAAACAACAACGTACTCCCTGGGGGTTATTTACCAACACTGGGCAAATTTGCCCATGGACAGTTACCCATAGCAACCAATCAGATTGCTGCATTCATTGTTCTACTTGCAGCTGGCTTCAAAAAGCTAATCACTGATTGGTTGCTATAGGTAACTGCCCATGGGCAAATTTGCCCAGTGTTGATAAATGAGCCCCCCTGTGTTTCAATTTATAATACCAATGCCAAATACATACGGAAAAGTATTCTAAAATACTGGAACATTTTAAGATCGGATTTGGCAGTACCACCAATTTTTTGATACAAATGTGGAAAGAACATAGGGGATCTGGTAAAAATGAAAAAAGTACACAAATATGGCAGCCCCCTCATACAGGAACATGGGGGATCAGACAGGTAATGTAAAAGCATCATGCAAATACTTTATGGCAAAGTTAGAAGTAGCTTTCAAAGCCAATATTATAGTAGATGTAAAAAAGAGTTTAATTTCAGGTGTCAGTATCTCTTTAAATAGCACATGAGCACATGCTCAAAGCCGTTGCAGATCTGCCTGGAAGAGACAATGTGAAAGCATTTCATACATTACCAACTTGCTGCGCAGTAGTTAAAGAGCAGAAGCAGGTCATCACCTGTGCTCCACCACCTCTGTCTTGGCCTGCCAACCAGACGACCAATCCTGGAGCTACTGGCAGGTTCAGGGTATCGCAGTTCTAGGGTTCTTCAGCGTCAGTTGGTGCAGTTGTACACTATCCATCAGGACAAGGCAACTGGACAAGACAAAGTGGCTCACATTCATATATTTCACCCAATGTCACCAATAAGGGTCATTTATAGCCACAAGTGCAGTCGCAGTTGTGCACATTGTACCCACCAGGGTAGGATGTCTTCCTGCTTGGGTTGGGTTTGTTTGCAAAGACCAAGCAACCAAGATTTTCATTGTTTGCTTCCTTTTTTTACTGATTTCAGACCTCAACGACTTCCTTGTTCGTCCAACTGGCTTTCGTGAACATGCACAGTGTATCAAAACACAGCAATATACTAGTGATGCACTCTGGACTTATTATATCAAAAAGTTACAAAAGTCTTACTTTATTGACCAATAAAATAAGCCTTCCAGAGTGCGTCATTATATTGCTGTGTGGGGAAATTCAGCAGAGATACACAATCTCTCACTCGCTTCTGAGCGCTGATCAAGATGGTGTAGTCACTTTATTATATAATTGGCTTTATTAAAGCACACATACTAATAATAGTTTAGCAGTGGGTGTGCAAACGAATGCGTTTCGTGCCTGTACACTTGTCACTTGGCAAACATCACTTTATCGTATTCTGACTTGCACCTGGTTAATCAATTGAAAGGCCCATAGTTAGTGACGGGTGAATTTATTCGGCAGGCGGAAAATTCACCACGAATTCACACGTGAAAAAAAACGAGATGCGCGCCGAAAATGACGCTCGCAAATGACGCGACACACCGAAAATGACGCGACGTGTGTCAAAAACTATACGCAAATTGTTCGCCATTTCGCAAATTTCGCTAATTTTTTGGCGAAACGGGATAGATACGCTCATCACTACCCATATTCATGCGTAGTGTATGTAATCAAATGTCGCTATCAAAAAAGAATTTTTCTTTCGCCAAAATAGTTATCAAAACTCTAGAGGCAGGTGTTAAAGCTGAACTTTGCTTACCGATAATGAGCCATGCAATATTTGCCAGCTACTGATTTTACCATGAACATTTTCAAAAAATGCGATTTTAGGATTATAGCACAATTGTCCTCTATTGATAGACTCAAGCAACTTCTCCCAGATTAAAAAATACCCAGTCACAAGGCCAATGATATCTCTCTGAGACAAGTGTACAACAATCTGAGTAGTTTGAGGCCATTATTGCCTGAATGTTCCCTAACCACTGTAATTCTCATACACTTTTCCTTCTGTGATTACCTTAAAACGATGTGCTTTTAGGTATTTTCTCTTTTAACATCCAACTTTCCTTTGTATATCGATCGTTAAAGGCTGGAGTAGAATTTTTTTCCCCTTAATGCTATTCTCTTGAAAAACTCAAAGCAAGTAAACAAATCTTTAGATTAAGTGCTATCCCCGCGGAATCCGGAAATTAGATTATTATTGACTTCTATCACCTGCTCCAGAGTTCTCAAAAGTTTTATCGTCGTTGCTTCCAACATAAAGAAACAGTTTTCTCTTTTTATTTTAGTTTTATGTAATTATCCGTTTGACCCTCCAGGTGAACTGTGCGCATGAATCACATAATTACGCTTCTTTAAGCTCCTGCGTAGGGTTACTCTGTTCTTCATGTTCAGCGTTTGGCTTCCTTTATGCTTCTCAGCAGCTCTGGCAGTGATTGTCTGGGAGAGAAGTAGAATGTTCCAGATGCACAGAAACAATTGAAATGACAGACAGTGTTAATTAAGAAGTTTGCTGTTTGTTTTGTCAGATTATCAGTTACCGTAATGGCACTTGCTAAAGGAACTAAAGGAAAAATAAATCCTATTCATCCAATTCTAAGGCACGTGTGTCTTTTCTGCATCCATTTACTACATCGTATTGGCATAGTAAGGAACTCCAACTTCTATTAGACTATTGGATTAGAGAAGAGGTCCCCAACCCCAACACAAGCAGGAAAAATGTTCCTGGGAGTACCAAATAAGGGCTGTGATTGGCTATAGGTAGCCTCTATGTGGACTGGCAGCCTACAAGAGGCCCTGTTCGATAGCACACTTGATTTTTATGCAACCAAAACTTGCTCCAAGCCTTGAATTAAAAAATAAACACCTGCTGTAAAGCCACTGGGAGTAACATCCAAGGGTTTGTTGGGTACCACTGTAGTAGAGTATTGCATTGGAATTCATCTCATCGGTTAGAACTTTATTGGAGTTAGGGGCTCTAGGCGAGACTATAACTTTTTACATATGTAAAGTAATTTAGGGCACAGCTTTTAGAAGAGACTTCACTTGGTACAGCATATTCACAGCATATAAGCACATCACATACTGTAGGTAATACTCACACCTATGTGTCTGCCCTAGCATAGCAGGATTCTTCATAGGTGCTCCATGGGATTACACGACAATTTCCCTGAATCCTATCCACTTAAGTTCCTATACTTGACCAGAATCACCTGGGGAACTACCCCACACCACCATCTAATCAGTGAAGCAGAAAGGTCTAACAAGTGGAATTATGGGGTCCCTTACCCCTAACTTCACTAATGCTTAAGTTACCTTAAAGGAACAGTTCAGGGCAAAAATAAAAACTAGGTAAATAGACAGGCTGTGCAAAATAAAAAATGTTTCTAATATAGTTTGCCAAAAATGTAATGTATAAAGGCTGGAGTGAGTGGATGTGTAACTTAACAGAATACAACACAACATCCTGCTTTTCAGCTCTCTGAATCTGAGTAAGTCAGCGATTTGAAGGGGGGCCACATGGGACATAACTGTTCAGCGAGTTTGCCATTGATCCTTAGCATTCAGCTCAGATTCAAAAGCAACAGTTATGACCAATGTGGCCCTCCCTCAAGTCAATGATTGGTTACTGCCTGGTTACCAGGGTAACCATTCAGTGTAAACAAAAGAGAGCTGAAAAGCAAGAAGTAGTGTTCTGTTCTATTAGGTTAGACTTGCAGTCACTCCAGCCTTTATACATTACATTTTTGCCTAACTAACTATATTGAAAACATGTTTTATTTTGCACAACCGATCTATTTACCTAGTTTTTACTTTTATACCGAACAATTCCTTTAAACCTTTAGTCACTCCCCCCAGTATGGAAGCCTTCTTCCTCAAGCTGCCCAGCACATCCACCCCAGCAGACTCTACTCTAAGAAATGGAGACTTACACCTCAGGGCACAACAAGCAGATTTGATTGGGGCTTGTGGTAATGTGCCAGAAACACAGTTGTTGCTATTTTTATTGTATTTTGCTTGGGAGGTTAACAATAAGATCAGCTTTTAGCTGCTGTGAATTAAAAAAATATAGAGAACCCAATATGGTCCTGACTGTCATTTCAATATTTGATTTGCAAAAGGTGATCATCTTTCTCAAGGGCCTGGGAGCATCCACACTGCACAACCAGTAATAGGAGTATATTTAGCATTTGAGTTTAAAAACAACATACTGATTTGAAAAGTCGGAGTAGCTTTTTAAAGAAGTGGTTTATTTATATTCTGAAACTATTCATTTTTTTTAGCTTGTATTTTTTTCTGGTACATAGCAGCAGTTCAGTCATGCTTTATGTCTGACAAACATGACTATTCTGTTACAGGATGAAAGGACATTGCATAGCAGTTTACAAGAAAATAATTACATAGCTCTCTATTCACTTGTTGAGTTCAATAAGAAAGCCTTACTTTGCCCAACTTAACGCTGCCTGGCACTAGGTTTTGGATTCAGCACCTCTAAGCCATGGTAGAACTTTGGTTTTATAACATCTGAGCTATTAATAGAATTGGATGATATAATCTGAATGAGCAGCAAGGATCATCTGGATGCGGGATGCTGCCAAAATATAATTGACAGGTTGTTATAGGTCTAATGAAATGCCTCCATTTTGGAATACAGGATATAATGTCACTGACATAATAATATTGAGGATGTAGCTTCATTGTATTAATTTGCCAGTCAAAACCTGGCAAAATAGATTCTGGTCAAAACTGTAATGAATTGAAATTTTTACACTTTGGTATATAGGCAGATTCAGATCATTCGCCTGAGAGAAAATTCACCTGGTAAAATGCTTGACTTCTAGTAAATAGGCAATTTTCTTTTTAGCGAAAATGCGTAAAAAAACACACTTCACTCTTTAGTAAATGTGTCCTCTTCTGTCTCAGAATGATGTGCAAGGTAGGGGGTGGGAGGAGAGGACAGCTTTGTGCTTATCCACAGGCCACACTCAATGCAAAGAGCGGCCCGCAGAAGGCCGCTTGCTATTTTGCACTTTGCACGATCGGGGCAGATTTACTAAATTCCCATGAATAATTTGAAGTTCGATCGAATTTAAAATAGATTTGAATTTTTGAATATGCAAATCACGCAAATTCGACCATCAAATATTCGAATTCGAATATTCAAATTTATTTTTATTTATTTATTTAATTATTTTATTAGTACTTCCCCTTTAAATTTTTATTCGACCCCCTAGTTTGCCAGATCAAAGCTACCGAATTGGGTATCATTATTTTTGGTCGAATAACAAAAAATTCGAGCGATCGAAAAAATCGTTCGAATTGATCGATTCGAACGATTAATCGATCAATCGAATTTTTCCTGTTCGATCGTTTGACCAACCGAATTGTGGTACAATTTAGAATTTTTTTCAATTCGAAATTCGACCATTCATAAATCTGCCCCAATGTGTGGGCAATACGAATGAGCCCTATAGTGTAAACTTTTTGACTTATATTACATTATTCCCAATGTGTTTTTGCTTGCCCCAACTTTTTGTTGGATGGTTTCCATGTTTATCCTCCCTCCTTAACTGAAAGCTTCAGACTTAAGGGGTAATTTACAGAGACCCCAGACCTAATCATAAAAATACTTCTGGGATCTAGAGCCATATTGGAAATCCAATGGTAGGTTCAGAGCATAGTGCGAGCAAGTGCAAGGCAGGCAGTTGTTAAGTTCAACCAGGGTCGGACTGGCCCAGCGGGATGCCGGGAAAAAACCTGGTGGGCCCCCGCTGGGCCCGACTCCCTCTCCTGACCCCACAAAGAAAAAAGTTACGGTGCAGCTCCATTTGAGCATGCTGCAGGGCAGCTTCTCTTTCGCATGCTCGAGGTGTGGCTTCTCTTGGGCATACGCGTGGGGTCAGGAGGGGTGCTCTATACAGTGGCCCTGAACAGGAGTGCTGATGGGCCCAGGGCCCCCAGTCCTACCCTGAGTACAAGCCACAGTTGCTCAAAAGCAAGTGTATTGCAACGATGGCTGTAAAATGAATTAGTGATGCTATTCTCCCAAAAATTCTCCTTTACAACTTTTCTGATAAATTATGCACAAATGTAGCCTGGGATTACTGTTATCCTAGACCTGAACATAATTTCAAACTTCCCTTAGCAGGTTATGTTGCACCAGGTGAAATGGATGCTAAGGTCATAATTAATGCTACACATCAGAAGCGATGCCACTCTAACTAAAAAGCAAGAAATAAAAGAGGCGCTATTTGTGAAAATTTTACCAAAGCTGATGTTAATTTGCTTCTATATTGGTGCATTGCATGCAAGTTGCAATAAGTACAACTTATTAGGGGTTATCTACTAAACTCTGATTTTTTTAAACAAACAAAGCTCACCCAAACTCGATTTTGCTTTATTTACCATTAGAATAACTCAGATTAATTGTATTGTGAAAAAACTCGAAAAAATCAAGTGAAAACCTGAATCATACGATTTTTTCAGACTATTATCCTGAATCACTCAATTTGTAGGGGGTTTTGCTCAAATTACTGGGCTAAACCCAGTCTAAAACACAATATCTTCAAACTGGGAAAGGGACATGTCCCATTGACTTCAACAATTTTAAAATAGCAGATTTCGGATTAGGGCTTTTTGCAGCATTTGATATTTTTTTTGGTTTTTTTAGTTTTTGCCCAACCAGAAAAAAAATAAAATCCATCTTATGTTGGAATTCTGGTTGGAAAACATCTTGAGCAGAAATCATACATTTAAGTCCTAAAGTGTGCAGACAGAATTCCAGGGCAGATGGGACTTCTTATTCTACAATTGCAGTGCCAGTATGGGACAGGGTCAAGGACACAACCCAACAAATCCAGTCTAATGCAGGAAGTGTGGATTAATGCCCTTGGGTCAGGAAAATCCAGTGACAGAGTACTGAATAAATAGCTCCGGAGTATGAGATAAAAGACTAAGGAGTCAATATTTCAATAGAGTTAACAGGGCAGCCAATAAAGCAGAGAAGCAGGGAAATGTGCATTATGTTAAGTAATAATATGAAGAAAGGGTTGGAGCAAAGCAAACTGCATTTGAAATGTATTTGTGTGCAAAGAGGCTCTGTCCTTCCTAGATCTGTGAAAGCCGTTTCACTACAAAATAGAACCGGTTCCTTCAATAAGGGCACATTTGAAAAAATGTGAGAAAGACATAATAATTGTCATGCCAAAGGTCTGTCTGCAAATGTCAGGTGTTCACAATATTTACAGATTGCCTTCAAATGCTTTATGTGAATGTCGATATTCTTTCATGAACATTCTTGTAAAGTATGAATAAAATGTTGGCCTTCCAAGTACAGTCCTTGGAGATATGTTAACAAGTGAATTGTTTCATGAATCCTGGTGATATTTCACTGCAGCATTCTAAATATACTGACATGCAGAAGCTGACACTCAGGGCCAGATCTAGGGTAGGGAGAAGAGGCACATGATAGAGTTTGAGGGACCTGTGGGGTCATGTTGGGTGGTGAGGGCCTCTCTTGGGCACCATGGGCCTTGGCCCAGTAATGCAGCCTATTACTGTCATAATACACATCAACCACCTTTATAATATATATTTGTGATATTGTTACAGTTGGAGCTCCTCACGGAAACGTAGGTAAAACTATTTTCAAGTCAACGAAGAGTCCCATGACTTGATTAAAACACTCATTTCTATGTTCTTGTACCTTTAGATGGTCATGGAGCTCCTCTATGTCTTTCAAATATATATTATTCCCTATTTCATACATCAGTTGTGTTATTTTTGTACACTAGATGTCAGAGAGACACAGAATTACTGTCATAATACACATCAACCACCTCTATAATATATATTTGTGATTGTGTTACAGTTGGAGCTCCTCACTCACTGAAAGTAGGTAAAACTATTTTCAAGTCAACTAGGAGTTCCATGACCTGAATAAAACACTCATGTCTATGTTCTTGTACCTTTAGGTGGTCATAAAGCTCCTCTATGTCTTTCAAATATACATTATTCCTTATTTGATACATCATTTGTGTTATTTTTTACATTGGATGTCAGAGAGACACAGAATTACTTTCCAAGTTCAGGAGCAATGTACTTATGAATAAAAATACATATAGGTAAATGGATTAGATGCACAACCTACAGTCCTTCAGCTTTTGTTGATCTAAAATCCCACTATACCCTGACAGCCACAATCACATTTCAGGCATAAACTAAATATAATTAGTAAGAAATGTAAAACTATCTGGGGTTAGTAGAAACCTTTCCTGGCTCCATGTGTGTAAAAAATGTATTCAGCGGGGTGCCAGTAGTACTAAATCTACTGAATAATTATTTAACAGAAGGACAGGCAATTCTTTGGGTCACTGTAGAATCAATATTTCCAATAGAACATACAGTTACTCAGCAGTTAGATACAGTAATTGTAATGCACTTGGATTTCAGCCACAGCATATTAAATGCCTCCAAGCTGGATTCTTCTCTATCCTACATTTATTCACTTGTGGGCTGTAGGAAACACCACACACATCATCAACCTCTGCACTTCTTGCTGGAGCTTCAGGCTGTTATTCTTTACTGTATGCTCCCACAGTGAATATATGTAGGATCTAACCCTTCTCTGATAAGTGATTATTCACAGGGCTCTCATTGAGCCTTCCAACCTAAGGGTACATGTTTTATTTGAACCTTTTTCTTCCACAGGCTCTTTACACACATCCAACCTGCTCCTGAGGGAAATCTATGAGGATGAACCTGGCGAATACACTCCCTTTTATATATATATATATATATATATATATGTTTCAGAAAACCACCTGACATTATGGTACTAACAGCACTCAGATCCACCAGCAGGGAGTAACATCATCTGGTGGAGCTACTAGGCCAATATTAGGCAATTAGCTATTAGGCCAATACCTGCTTTGGACTTTCAACAGCCCTCCTCTACATTAAGGAATAGATAAGGGTTGGTGAATAAAAGGAGTGGTTATTCACTAATTCCCTGTAGTATATATCACCATTTTCACATAAAAATAATGTATAAGATCAGTTATCATCTCAAACATGCTACCTAAAGTGCTAAATATACTAATGATGCTAATTCTTTGTATGTACTGTACAGCAAAGTGCAACCAACAGTTCCTTCAGGGCAAACTGCCTGATAGAACTTAGCTGTCTCATGGCCGGCAAGGCTTCTTGGTATTTCTGAAAGCTTTGTCACCCACGGGACAGGTTATCTTCCTTGGGCAACAAACTGCTGTGTCTGGTTTTGCTCTTAAGGTCCCCAAATATGGATTTATCATGTGATACACCGTTTTTTCTTAAACTGTCAAGTCATACTCATGTGTATTAGAGATAGTTAGACAGGTTATTCGAGCTGAAGAAAGATGACTGGCCATCAAGATCAATTCTTCTCTGGGATCTCCCAGCATCACGGATACACTTTAGGACGACTTTATAAGTGCTTTATAAGGAAGTGCTTTTTCAATGACCATTGTGACCAGGATCAGACAGTTCTTTAGAATGAAAATGGCAACATACGTGCCAAACCCTGGAGATTACTGTATCCTTGGATATTAGCAGATAATAGTTGGCTTCATATTGAATCCTTTATCAAACTGCACCCCGAACACAAAGACAGGAGTTTTCAACAGACCGCTACCTACACTGTTATTCTGCATGGCTCAATAATTCATTTTGTTAACTGTCATTAAGCTCAGCACTGCCAGCCTGAGACACAATGCCTTATTAAGTTTTTGTTTTGCAATCTATTAGATACCCCCCGAAATGTCTTTTTTCCCATGTTAAGGTGTCGACCTTAATAATTTGATGTATAATACTTTTCATTTTTAGCGTCTGTAAAGCGGACAGCTTGTCTTTCTCAAGGATGTAATTTATTGCACCGCATTGGACTTTCTGATTTAATTAGAGAGGGCTTTGGTCTGTCACATGGAATCAATAAAGACATAAACACAAAAGGACAGCGGAGTAAAATATGCCTCGGTGTATCAACAAAATCAATTTGCACGACTGTAAAGCCTGGCATCTGAAATATATCATTAGCTCAGTGCCACACATCACTTAATGGGGCCCACTTGCAAACTTGCCCGTCAAATAGGCAATAATACAAGGCAGTTGAAGGCAGCTGACCTCTAACATACTGAAAACACAGAGGGCTGCACAAGTACTGATGGGATATCAGACTCACCTTGTTATTTGCTCATAGACCTGGAAGCAGATACAATGATGGTGGCTTATTTACAATGTTCAAAAGGTTTGAAGGATAATATACCCTCAACTGAAATATGAACACTGTACTTGAATTCAATGGGAACTCTATAATTATATTGATCTGCTGACTGCTACAAAATACGGGATGCCACACATTTTTTGTTTTATTATTATTTTCCATATGGATGTATTTGTTGAGAATATCAAGAGCTGTCTGTTTATTCATTTTTTCCTTTCTGTTATGTCCTGAATCTTTTATTAAGGCTTTAGTGGCTTAGCTTGCGGCTTTGATCAAATTATTTATGGGAACATGCTTTTTTTAGTAAGATCCTGAAATGAGAGGATCCACTTTAGCTAATAAGGTGGTGGGCCCCAAGTCAATGATTGGATTGCAATGTTGTTGTTGTGCAGAATTTCAGGACAGGACTTCAGACATGAGACAGAGCTGCCCTCTTCCAACTGGATTTTCCAACCTTTGCAATTGATATTTGAACAGGCGCTGATCAGCTAATAAAAGCTACTGTCACTAAAACCCAATAAAACACTCACAACAGACACAAAGAAAAGAAGCCTATAGTAGCAGCCAAAACTAATTGGAAACAACAAAGAACAATAAACCCCCCGTACACCCCACTCTATGACCCCCTTTTTTACTTACCTGTCCTTTTCTCTTGCTCCCTATGTCTTCCTTCAACTGTTGATTCAGTATGTTTATGAAAAAAACAATAAAAAGTTTAAGTAAAAAAAAAAAGATATCAGTCCTAGGGGCTATACGTTGGTTGGTGATTTAAATGGGGCAATAAGCCGCTGACTCAGAAGTGATTATACAGATACCATAAATCTATTCCAGCGTGAGTATTTCCCTGTAACTTTGGTGGTAATATAAAATGTATGCAGCAACATTTCTTATTTTGTAAGGGCTAATTTGCCTTCTCTGCTTTGATTTGCCCTACAAGTATTGGATTTGGTACCTTCATTATATATTGAAAGCTACAGGGAAAAGTGTTTACTGCCTGCTCTAGTTCCATTTTTATTAAATGAATATGGGGGTGTACTGGGAGGGTTACTGCCTACTCTGCTTTCTTTTCCCCAAGAGAAATAAATATTAGCATCACTACATACAGTAGGTGCCTAATATGCATTCTAAGCACAGATTTTTTTTTTTCTATCTTGACTTCAGCTGCTGGGAGTCGTTAAGCTTATGTAATATATCAGCTAGTTCTGGGTATTCAATTTCATTGCTGTTGCTGTTTTCTACTGGGTCTAGTGACAATAATAATGGTCTACTGCTCATGCAAAATAGTCTAACAACTATGAGAAAAGCCTATTGGGACAAAAACCATCTCTCTTCAGAGCTTTAATTTAGTAAACAATTGTAATAACTCACCCTGGTGGTCTAGTGGTGTGGCCTTCTTACTCCTGTGTGCCGGTATCTTAGGGCATGCCCGGCGCGCATCTTATGTATTTATAGGCGCATGCACACTGGATTGATGATGTCAGCGTGCAAAGGCGCGAAAACTTAGTACTTAAACAGACATTTTTTATTTTTTCGTTGCCCGTTATAGGATCTTTTTCCTGGTGCTTCTGTGCTGTTAAGCTTCTGTATTTTGATATCTGATTCCTGTTGTGACCCTTGCCTGTGCTTTGACGATCCTGACTTCTGTAATCCTGATCCTGCCTGGTAACCAACTCTTCTGTATCGGTATACCATCTGATTGATCTCCTGGTTTGACCCTTGCCTGTCTGACTCCGCTTGTTCTCTGCCTGCACCGACCAGGCTTTCTGTCTATGCTTTGTACTGTGACCTTCTGCCCAAAAGTCTTTGCTTTACTTTCATGCCCCTTTGCTTGTCCAGAACCTTTTGCTTTGCACCTCTCTTATTAGAGAGATACTGACATCAGAAAATATCATGATATTGCCTTTGAAAGCTACTTCTAACTTTGCCATAAAGTATTTGCATGATGCTTTTACATTACCTGTCTGATCCCCCATGTTCCTGTATGAGGGGGCTGCCATATTTGTGCAGCAGGAGTCAGTTAGTATTAGAAACTCTAACTGACAGGCTGAGATGGGACAGTCTGGTTGGCAAAACAGTCAGGTTTAGAAACTTCATCTAACAATTACTTACAAAAATAAACCTCTCAGCAAAAAACGATCAACATGACCTATATGTAACTTTTATTGTACATTCGTATTTTAAAAAGTAGTTTTTTGGTGTCAGTATCACTTTCATCCAATTAGCCAAGGGCTCCACCCGAGGTGAAAGGTTAGAGGCAGAAGCAAGAGCCAAGAACAGGGTGCTTAGCATTGGTTCTGGATTTAGGGTTCAGACTGTGACAACTATAGTAAAACCAGATTGTAGCAAAGCAACAGCAAACCATGCACCTCAACAACTTCACCTTAGTTAAAGGAGTAGTTCACATTTACATGAACTTTTAATATGTTGTAGAATGACTAATTCTAAGAAACTTTCAAGATGGTCTTCATTTGTTTTTATAGTTTTTGAATTGTTTGCCTTTTCTTCTGACTCTTTCCAGCTTTTAAATGGAGGACACTGACCCCATCTAAAATACAAATATTCTGTTAGGCTGCATTTTTTGTGATTGCTACTTTTTATTACTCGTCTTTCTATGCAGGCCTCTCCTATACATGTTTCAGTCTCTTATACAAATCAATGTATGGTTGCTAGGGTAGTTCAGACCCTAGCAACCAGAACCTAGCAACCTAGCAACTAAAATTGTAAACTGGGGTGCTTCTGGAAAAAAAGCTAGCTAACTCAAAAATCACAAATAATGAAAAAATGAAAACCACTTATAAAGGTCCTACAGTGGCCACTTTCTACTGGTAGAGCAATACATGCAATTTAGAATTCATGATTTTTGCCTGTCCTGATCTCTGAACTGTTATGTGATCCAACATATCTCTGTTACGCGTCATATTGGCACTTCTAACATATACAGGTATGGGATCCGTTATCTGGAAACCCGTTATCAGAAAGGGACGGCCATCTCCCATAGACTCATTTTTATCCAAGGTACTTTGTACCTATTCCAAGCTAAGAAATAATTAATCTTCATTGGAAGCAAAACCAGTCTATTGGGTTTACTTAATGATTACATTATTTTCTTGTAGACCCAAACATTGACAGTGTAAAAATCCATTTGCAAAATATTTTCAGTTATTTGATCTCACCTAGATAGTTTGCACATTATTGGAGATTTCACTTCTCAGAAAAATCTCATTAGTATATCCGTCTCTAAATAGAGACCATGCAGATATACTGTATATGTTGGAACATGTAAGCCCAAGAGGAATAAAGAAAGTATGGCATATTCTCCATAATGCTGTAAGGCTCCAAGCAGCTGGTGTCAGTATAATAAGAGAAATAATTTTGACGGAATAAGTATAACTAGCACTGTTACACTGCCTGTCGTACATTAGAATTTGATGCCTAGTAACCTAATCAATGAATGGTTTAAGTGCTGAAAGCTTATCAGTGCACAGACCAAATGGGGATAACTTGCTGAGTTAAAATCCCCCAATGAAATACCATTGGCTTCCTTTCAATTCAAAACCACCATGGAGCTTATTTACTATGAAGGCCTGTGAGTAATTACTGTTAAAGTGATTATTTCATTGCAGTCCGTGTGTTTAATTGCCTTATCCCCATTTACTAGGACATTTTCATGAAGCACACTACACTGGCAAACTGTCTTATGGTGCTCAGCAGTCACGGAAAACATTGGAATTGGATGGATATAAGTTTCTTAGGTATGCTAAGAATTTGTCACATGTATATGCATGTTGCTGGGAGCCATTTTATTTCACAATTAAGCTACCAAAAATGACCCCATTTGTCCATACATAGTGAAAAAGAAAACACAACCTTGTAGTGCTGGTTGTCTTGGTAACCAGGAAGTATACAGGTGCTTCCAGAAAGTGATAAAAGGTAGGGTACAGCGTACAGGTGATCCCAAGAAGTGTACAGGTGCTCCCATGAGGTGGTAATCAGGAAGTGTACAGGTGCTCCCAGAAAGTGGTAACCAGGAAGTTGACAGGTGCCTCCAGAAAGTGATAACCATGAAGTGTACAGGTGATCCCAAGAAGTGTACAGGTGCATACCTCCCAACTGTCCCTTTTTTGGAGGGACAGTCCCTCTTTTGAAAGCTCAAACTGCAGTCCCTCATTTCTAATGGAAAGTCCCTCTTTTCTCTACACTCAACAGCCAGAAAAAGAAACAAAGTTTCTAACTTAATTGGCTTTTGGCAGAGAGCCCAGAACAGCTAACAGGTGAAAATAAGATACTTTGTAACACTTTTTAGATAAGAAAATAAGTAATTGTAACAGGAGAAATAACCAGGAAGTGTACAGGTGCTCCCAGAAAGTGGTAACCAGAAAGTGTACAGGTGCTCCCAGAAAGCGGTAACCAGGAAGTGTACAGGTGCTTCCAGGAAGTGATAACCAGGAAGTGTACATGTGATCCCAAGAAGTGTACAGGTGCTCCCATGAGGTGGTAACCATGAAGTGTACAGGTTCTCCCAGGAGGTGATAACCAGGAAGTGAACAGGCTCTCCCAGGAGGTGGTAACCAGGAATTGTACAGGTGCTCCCAGGAAGTGGTAAGCAAGAAGTGTACAGGTGTTTCCAGGAAGAGATAACCAGGAAGTGCACAGGTGATCCCAATTAGTGTAGAGGTCCTCCCATGAGTTGGTAACCAGGAAGTGTACAGGTTCTCCAAGGAGATGGTAACCAGGAAGTGTACAGGTGCTCCCAGGAGGTGGTAACCAGGGAGTGTACAGGTGCTCCCAGGAGGTGGTAACCAGGAATTGTAAAGGTGCTCCCAGAAAGTGGTAACCAGGAAGTGTACAGGTGCTTCCAGGAAGTGATAACCAGGAAGTGTACAGGTTGTAACTAGGAAGTGTACAGTTGCTCCCAGAA
>CM044441.1:11253420-11278170 GCA_024363595.1 Xenopus borealis | reverse complement strand
CGTGAAATTTGAATACAGGAATTTCAGTATACAGTACATTGCCCATTGTTAGGTTCTATTTAGTGTTCCTGGGTGCTTATTCTATTTTGAATCCTTTTGATCTCCTGGTTATTGACCCTTGCCTTGCCTGACTATTCTGTACTCTGTATCCTGACCCTTGTCTGCCTTCTGACCATTCTGATCTCTCCAATCCTGACCCTGGCCTGACTATTCTCTACTTTGCTTGCGCTGGCCCGGCTCGCCGGTTCCACACTGTGTTTGCTGGTCTGCCTTCCTATGGTCAGACGATCATGCCCCTTTGCTTGTCCAGAACCTTCTCTTCTGAGACCAAGGCCAACTGAATGTAAGCAATGACAATGAACATTGATGTCATCAATAGGCAAAGGTACCAGGGTGTGTTACAATACCTCCAGTTTAAAGGGCAACAACCTTGTAAACAAAGGTTATCTAAAAAGGTTATTTGTACAGTAAGAATTAACCTGTGCACTAAAGAGTCTATATTTTTCCATCAGAGACTATGAGCACTGCCCCATCTGTTGTACAAGATCATCGAGGGGAATACCAATGAATGTGGCAAAAGTTGATATCCCTCAAAATAAAGAGGGTGCTAAAGGGAGAGGAGCAAGAAGACTGCTCCAGTGTATCTACAAGGTTATGAACCAAAAAGTAAAAAGAGTGTATATATACATCAAACTGTTCATTTAGTTTGCTTTTGATCCTTAGCACAACAGAACTATCTAAACAGTTGTGTCACATGTGCCCCCACTTTTAAGTCACTGACTAACTAAGAGAGAGCTGCAAAGCAGGAAATTGTGTTCTGCCTATTATACTAGACATCCATTCACTCTGTTCACACCTTTATAAATGAAATTCTTTGGCTAACTAATTATATTGAAAGCATTTTTTACTTTGCAAATTTTACCCAGTTTCATTTTTACATTGAACTGTTCCTTTAAAGAATGTTTCTGATACAGTTTATTAGCTGGAGTGAGTGGATATGTAACAGAACAGAACACTACATCCTGCTTTTCATCTCTCTAACTCTAAGTTAGTCAGGGACTACAAGGGGGCCACATGGGACATAACTGTTCAGTGAGTTTGCAATTGATTATCAGCATTCAGCTCAGATTCAAAATCAACAGTTATGACCCATGTGCCCCGCCCTCAAGTCACTGATTGGCTACTGCCTGGTAACCAATCAGTGGAAAGTAAGAGAGCTGAAAAGCAGGAAGTAGTGTTCTAGCTATTATGTTAGACATTCAGTCACTCCAGCCTTTATACATAAAATTTTTGGCTAAAAATAACCATATTAGAAACATTTTTTATTTTGCACAATTTATCTATTTACCCAATTTTTATTTTCATACTGAACTGTTCATTTAAGCCTGTTATGGGGGAAATGGCTTTATGAAGAGAGGGGAACCAGTATCCATGTAATGTCAGTACAGGTATGGGATCCATTATTCAGAAACCCGTTATTCATAAAGTTCCAAATTATATAAAAACTGTGTCCCATAGACTCCATTTTATCCAAGTAATGCAAATGTTTAAAAATAATTTTCTTATTCTCTGTGATAATAAAACAGTAGCTTGTACTTGATCCCAACTAAGATATAATTAATCCTTATTAGAAGCAAATCCATCTTATTGGGTTTATTTTATATTTACATGATAGTTTAGTACATTAATGGGATTTTGTTATAAAAAGTAGTGATGGGTGGATTTATTCACCTGCGGCCAAAAATGGACACCTGCGGCCAAAATGAGACGTGGCAGCATTTTGCAAATTTTTTCGCCGTTTCGAGAATTCCTCTTAAAATTTGAGAAAAATTCAGCGAAATGCCAACAATTCGCCCATCACTAGTGTTAAGTTTTTCCAGGAGCAGTAACCCATAGCAGCCAATCAGCGGATAGCATTTACTGGTCACCCGATTAAAAGCTGGCAGTGGACTCCTGCGTCAAAAATGAGACGCGGCGGCGTTTCGCTAATTTTTCACCTTTTCGAGAATTTCTCTTCAAATTTGTGAAAAATTCAGCAAAGCGAAATGCCGCCAATTCGCCCATCACTAGTGCTAAGTCTTTCCAGGAGCAATAACCCATAGCAGCCAATCAGCCGATAGCATTTACTGGTCACCCGATTAAAAGCAAGCACCTTATTGGTTACTATGGTTTCCTGCTCCAGGTCAAACTTATTACATATGGAGGTTAAAGGTATAAAGTTCCAAATTATGGAAAGATCTGTTATGTGGAAGACCCCAGGCTCCAAGCATTCTGGATAACAGTCCCATGCTTGTATAAAATATACTGATTTACCAATCTGGCTGGTATTTAGTATTATGTGCAAAAGTAGGATTGGCCTTATATTCTGCTATTGTATTGTAGTATTTTAGGTTGCCCTTTTCCTCTTGGCTGCACACTTTTAGCAACTGTCTATAATATTTATAAAGCACTGTGCACTAGGGAGATGTCCATGAAAAGATCTAGTTAGCAAACCAACTGTGATCTACAGGCAGTGATCCATAATTCAGTTCTCTAACGGCAACGATTCTATGAAAGGCCAGTAACACTGATCAGTACTGATGAATCTCATAACTATTATGCATGCACTGTATCATTTTGCAGCAATATTGGAAATATTAATCAGACAGGTAGTTTAAACAGCGAAGTGTTTATTTCTGAGTAAATACTGATATATGTGATAGATTTAACACTGCAGCTTAGTTTCTATCAGCTAAAAAAAATGCTCATGGGGTAGACCCCAGGGTTCCAATTTGTGACAGGGGAACTATATATTATTCGTGTCCATATAGGAGATTTTTCTGAAAGGTCTCCTGGTCCTCGCTGTGAACAGAAGGTACACGTAGGCACTTAATTGCTTGGCACAATCTTTTGATTGACGTGTGCGTTTAAGTCAGGCTACATGTGAGCATTGAATGCTAGAATGAGAAATCTATTCAGAGGCAAATCAATTGTTCTCAATCATCTATCAAGCCTTTTAGGAAACCCATTAATTGACTCTCTAATTCTGACAGAGAACACACATTTTAATAGGACAATAAACCCATAAAACAAACAAAAAAAAAAGGTTTAATGAACTTCACTCTTGCACAAGATAAAAGGTGCCCATTGTCGCAGTTAATACGTGTTGTTAGAGTTAATAGCTCATAAATGTCTTACACTTTTTCGTTTCAGCGTTTCAACATAATTCTGGTATTTTTATGTGCTACACTTCTACGTATTAAAGGGGTTGTTCACCTTTGAGTTAACTTTTAGTATAACGTAGAGAGTGATATTCTGAGACAATTTGCAATTGTTTTTTATTTTTTATTGTTTGTGGTTTTATAGTTATTTAGCTTTTTATTCAGCAGCTCTCTAGTTTGCAGTGTCAGCAATTTGGTTTCTAGGGTACAAATTACCCTAGCAACCCTGCACTGATTTGAATAAGAGACTGGAATATGAAAAGGAGAGGGTCTGAATAGAATGATAAGTAATAAAAAGTGGCAATAACAATACATTTGTAGCCTTACAGAGCATTTGTTTTTAGATGGTGTCAGTGACCCCCATTTGAAAGCTGCAAAGAAACAGAAGAAAATTGCAAATCGTTAAAAAACTATGAAAAATAAATAATGAAGACCAATTGAAAAGTTTCTTAGAATTGGCCCTTCTACAATATACTAAAAGTTAACTTGAAGGTGAACTACCCCTTTAATTAAGATGGACATACATAGGCTTATAAAGGCTGCTGACTTGGCCCCAGCAGAACTAGTCAATAGAGCCTACCAGACTGATATCTGACTAATCTATCATTTGGTTTAGAAAATCCCATTGGACAAAGACCACATGGATGAATTAATGGAGTCCTCTCCCAATGGGCCTTCATTATAATCTTATTATTTTACAATATACAAGTATGGGATCTGTTATCCAGAAAACCTGTCATCTAGAAAGTTACAAATAATGGAAAGGCCGTATCCCATGGACTCAATTTTATCCAAACAATTGCATAAATTGCATGACTTTTTGTCACAAAACAAAGAAGTAAAAAATGATTTCCCCTTCCCACCCCTAATTTGCATTTACAAATTAGGGTTCGGATTTGGTTCGGTATTCAGCCAAATCTTTCTCGAAGGATTCGGAGGTTCGGCCGAATCCAAAATTGTGGATTCAGTGCATCCCTAAATCCTTACTGAAACTATAACCAGCCTATTGGGTTTATTTAATGTTTACATGATTTTCTATCGGACTCAAAGCATTAAAGGGCACCAATCATAACTAAAATGATTTACTACGTAAATACACTATGTGAAAGTTCAACAAATCCAATTTTTAAAACAGTTAGAATTGTTTGTATAATGTAAATGATCAGCTCACTATACCTTCTGCAAAATCTCCCCTATCTCCATTGCAGTTCTAGCTGAGGCAGCCATCTTGGATTTCACTGACTCCTCCTACCTATATCTTCACAGCCAACTGTAGCTCTGAAATCTCGCACATGCTCAGTTGAAATTCCTTGCTTGCCTAATAAACCTTCTAAGCTATTTTGAAATCTGCCAAACTTGTGTGTTAGTGCTGCCACCTTGTGGAAGTTGCTGTGTGCCCTTCATTTGCATAATGACATCACTAGCAGGGGATAAGACAGGGAAATCTCCTGATACTTCTAGAGTTTACTAAAGCTAGGCATTCTGGGTAGAAAACTCAGGACTTTGCATGTTATAGTCACTGTTATGGTCACTGTATGGACTCCCTCAGTGAAAGAAGTAAGGTATTTTTTTAAAACCTGCAGTTTTTTTCAAAAAACAAATTCACATGGCAACTCAGGATCCCAGTAGGTCATAGAGAACAACTCAATGACATGGCAAGATGGAAGAGCAAGGGATTCTTTTATATAAATCCTTGATTAGGCGACTGCCCTTAGCTGGCAAGCCTGCAGCTTAAGAACATACAAATTGAGAGGCAAAATAGACAAAAGCTATTAAAGATAATTATAAAACTTTACCGAAGGGGTTTCCTGTGGATGAGCCAGGAGAAGCACCAATTTGTCATGTTAAGGCCTCAGGCCCTCACACATACACATCCCAATCAATACATCATAAAGGAATTTGAATCTACAATGACTGTAGAAACGGCTCTGATGAAATTGATATTCCACTTTGTTCACAATGGCTCATAGTCAAGGTCAGAGACAAAAGGTAAAAAGCAGATGATCATCATGAGACACCAAACCACAAACATGAACTTGACAGATACTGACCAAGATTGAGAATCAGGAATAGGCAATATCAGGTACTTAACAAATTCAGGATCAATATGGAGAACATCAGAATTTAATTTTGAATTTCTGAAAATCTTGACTTATTTTAGAAGGTGCGATATCCTTATTTTAAAACAATTTCCATTATATATCAGAGCCATGGTGATATATTATCAATAGCTCATCTGAGCAATGACTAAATAGACACAAGGTTTGTATACAAGGTTCTGTAGCCAGAACCAAAAGTTTGGACAGGTCCAAAGTTACAGACTTTTTCAGGTACAGGATCCATAATCCAGAAACCCATTATCCAGAAACCCACTATCCAGAAAGCTCTGAATTACAGAATGGCCATCGCCCATAGACTCCATTTTATCCAAATAATCCAAAGAAGTTTTGCTGGCAGAACATACTTTATGCAGCAGAAATATGAATACTTTGAACAATAACTTTCAAATGGGGCCCACGCAGGTATGTGCCTTCTGGACTATATAATTCACTGACAAGCCAGCACGACATGGTCTAGTGTGCTATATAGAATTATTTGCAGGTATGGGATCTGTTATCCAGAAAGCCCATCTCCCATAGACTCCATTTTATCCAAATAATCCACATTTTTAAAAATAATTTCAATTGTAATAATAAAACAGTAGCTTGTACTTGATCCCAACTAAGATATAATTAATCCTTATTGGAGGGAAACCAGCCTATTGTGTTTATTTCATGTTTACATGATTTTCTAGTAGACTTAATATATGAAGATCCAAATAACAGAAAAATGCTTTATTAGGAAAGTCCCAAGCATTCTGGATAACAGGTCTCATACCTGTACTTGTTATGAATAGCTATAATGTCAAATGACCTTTGGAGGGTACCTGAACATCTATCCCTTTGCAGCTGATATAAATATTGTCAATGCCTGAACCCTCCTCTTTTGTGCTTCTCGGTTTACACATTGCCACTACTTTTTATCACTTGGGGGACTCATGATAATTCCCAAGGCTGACCATCTTAAGGTGCTAAAACAGTTTTAAGATGTGTCATACAAATGAAATTGCTGCACTGAAAACTCAAAAAACTTTAAAGAAGAATTCAACCCTCTAAAAAAAAACCCATACCCCCACCCCACGCATATCCCCTAACTGCGATCCCGGGGAAATGCGCCATACTTTATTCTTACTCCTCAGTGCAGATTCAGGTAGCGGATCTCCACGCAGCAATCTTCAACCGCTTCGGTAAAATGACTAGGAGATCGGCAATTTCCGTCCCTTTCAGTGCATGTGCAGCTGTCGCAGCTAGGCTGGGGTGAGGAGGGGGACGGGTCTACGTGGGGTGTACAGATTTTGTACATGGTTGAATTCTCCTTTAATAGTACTAAAATTCAGCCTTTAATAAATGGGCCTCAAAGTATAGATATCCAAACTATTGAAAGATTCCTTATCTGGAAAACCACAGGTCCCGAGCAATCTGGATTATCTCAAACCTGTACTGATAATGATGTTACCTTAGGGTTGCTACCTTTTGGTCTGGTTGAATCTGAGCAGAGGGCGGGACCATGATGCAATGGGGACGGGCTGTAATGCTGTGGTGGGAGGGGTGGGGGTTATGATGTGGGGATTGGTCAATCATAGGGAATCATGCCGGATTTTCCTAATTTGGAAAACCGGGTTGGCAGTTTTGACCTGGAAAACCCCTCAAAAAAATAGACAACCTTTTAGCCCGGTTGAATCCGGGCAGGAGGTTGGACCATGATTCGATGGGGGTGGGCTGTAATACTTTGGTGGGCAGGTTGTATCATTGAGGGTGCGGCTATGACATGGACATTGGTCAGTCATAGGGAATCCTGTTCGATTTTCCTAATTTGGAAAACCGGGCTGGCAGTTTTGACCCGGACAACCCTTCAAAAAACAGACCGTCTGGGTCAAAACCGTATGGATGGCAACCCTATGTTATCACCATCTTGTTCGAACTCTCTGTCCCATTTTCCAATGACCTAAGTGCTGGTCTGTGTGACTCCTGATTGCAGAATGGATCAGTCCAGTACTTACTTACACTTTTTGCACTTTGTCACTGCATAGAGCATTGTGCAAAGAGCCACAGGCATTTTGGAGCACAAAGACTTGGGGACTGCTGTCTGAATCTAATGGAGCATGTGATGGAGTCTTCATTAGACAGATGCAAATGGTTTGCAAAAAGGAAAAAAGTGCTGTGAGGATATTTTTCCATTAAGATTTTTATTAGTCCCCAATCATTTTTGTTTTACTGTGCAATCAGAGCAATAAAAATGTCACACAAAGCACAGCTAATTATGAACGAGGCATTGTTTTCACATTTAATGATTTCATGTTCAGATAAGTCATTTACCAACTGTCATATACACAACATAAGGAATAGGCCAGAAAGTGTTATAATTCACTGAAGACCTTTTGCTGGCAGAACATATGCTACAAAAATATGAATCCTTTCAATAATACCTGCCTACTGGGGTATTTGCCTTCCAGACTATATCATTCACTGGCAAGCCAGCACAAGATGTTCTGGTAGGTAGGACATAGTCATGTGTACTACAGTATATACAGGTATTGGACCTATTGTCCAGAATCCTTGGGGCTTTCCGGATAATGGGTTTTTCCATAATTTGGATCTTCGTACCTTAAGTCTACTAAAAATCATGTAAACATTAAAGGTATACCGTCATGGAAAAACCTGTTTTTTTCAAAACATATTAGTTAATGGTGCTGCTCCAGTAGACTTCTGCACTGAAATCCATTTCTCAAAAGAGCAAACAGATATTTTTATATTCAGTTTTGAAATCTTACATGGGCTAGACATTTTGTCAATTTCCCAGCTGCCCCAGGTCATGTGACTTGTGCCAGCATTTTAGGAGGGAACTGTTTTCTGGCAGGCTGATGTTTTTCCTTCTCAATGTAACTGAATGGAATGCAGTGGGATATGGGTTTTTACTATTGAGTGCTGTTTTTAGATCTACCAGGCAGCTGTTATCTTGTGTTAGGGAGTTGTTATCTGGTTACCTTCCCATCGTTCTGTTGTTAGGCTGCTGGGGGGGGGGGAAAGGGAGGGGTGATATCACTCCAACTTGCAGTACAGCAGTAAAGAGTGATTAAAGTTTATCAGAGCACAAGTCACTTGACTTGGGGCAGGCGGGAAATTGACAATATGTCTAGCCCCATGTCAGATTTCAAAATGAAATATAAAAAAATCTGTTTGCTCTTTTGAGAAATCAGTTTCAATGCAGAATTCTGATGGAGCAGCACTATTAACCCATGACAGTATCCCTTTAAATAAATGCATTAGGTTTTCCTTCCAATAAGGATTAATTATATCTTAGTTGAGATCAAGTACAAGCTACTGTTTTATTATTACATAGAAAAAGGAAATCGTTTATATCACTGTGGATTCTTTGGAAAAAATGGAGTCTATGGGAGATGGGCATTCAGAGCTTTCTGGATAACGGGTTTCCAGATACAGTAATAGATCCCATACCTATATGATTATTTGCAGTAGAGATATGGGATCTGCTATCTGGAAAGCTGTTATCCAGAAAGCTCTGAATGCCCATCTCCCATAGACTCCATTTTTTCAAAATAATCCACATGATTGATAAAAATGATTTCCTTTTTCTGTGTAATAATAAAACAGTAACTTGTACTTGATCCCAACTAAGATATATTTAATCCTTATTGGAAGCAAAACCAGCCTATTGGGTCTATTTAATGTTTTCTAGTAGGCCTAAGGTATGAAGATCCAAATTACGGAAAGAGACGTTATCTGGAAAGCCCCAAGTCTCTAGCATTCTGGAAAACAGGTTCCATACCTGTACATTTACATGGTCAACAAATCCTATACATAAAGAGGGTCTAAAAAGGGCTGTACAAACAGGGAAACCAAAGAGAAGCATGTATAAATAAGACAAGTGTGGAAAAGGTCAATAATTTACTACAAAATGACCTCTTTACTATGTAGACGGCAGTTGAAGGAGCAGCGGGAATAACAGCTGCTCAGAAAGAACTGCAAAGCAGCAGTACAGTATCAGTTATGTGGAATCCCTTTATCCAGAAAGACCCCAAGATCCCATAGATTTTATCCAAATAAATAATTTTAAAAAATAATTTCCTTTTTCTCTGTAATAATAAAACAGTAGCTTGTACCTGATCCCAACTAAGATATAATGAATCTGTATTGGAAGCAAAAACAGCTTATTGGGTTTGTTTAATGTTTTCTAGTAGACAGAAAAATCCAAGGAAAGGGATTTTACACTTGGGGATGCTACATGTTAGGCGCCCCCCCAAGTTACTACTTTTACCTATCTAAAACCCCGGGCCGGTGCTCCTATCAGCCGAAAATCACACCGGCTTGGGGGTTCTTCTAGAGAGATCAACTTCCTGCTTGTTTGATTTTCTATTTTCCTGGGGAAATCGCATGGCAGTAGAGCAAAATAGCCAGATTTTTTTGTTTAATTTCAGCTTTCCGCTTTACTGCAGATGCGCAGCCCTGAGGTAAATAAAAGCAGTCACTTGGGGGTGCCTAACATTTAGCACCCCCAAGTGTAAAATCTCTCTCCTTTAAGGTATGAAGTTCCAAATTATGCAAAGATTAGTTATCTGGAAAGTACATCTGGATGTGATTTATTGGGAACGACTGCTGCAAACCGCGTTTCGGGAGTATATCCCTATGACTAAAGCTGATGACTACGGGATATACTCCAGAAACGCATTAGGTGGTTTGCAGCAGTCTTTCCCAATAAATCACACAGATGTGCCGTCTTTTTTGTGGGGTTCTTAATGGATCCTATACCTGTAGTAGGGCAGATTAAAATGTTTAATGCAAATCCCAGAATGGGGCAGATGTTCCATAATTTCAATATAATTGAGGACACAATGGAGATTTGCACTGGGTGCAGTTGTGTCCCAAGTGGCAAAACGTGTGCATTATCACTTTGCATTTTTCTGGGAATCGGATGCAACTGATCTGGATATGCCCGAATGACATCATTCCAGAGTTTGGCATAAAAATAACACCTGCGCCCAATTCATTAGGTGCAATTTCCCTGATTGTGTTGACGCTGGCCGCAGTGGAAATACCGATTAAGGTGACGATAGCTCCAGGGTCAATTCTGTCAGTTGTGTGTGATTCATCCCATTTGCTGGGTTTATTGATGTCAAACACACAAACACAAGATGGGCTTTTAGAAAGGAATGTTGTCAATTTGTGCAGCTGTGGCAATTTCAGCCCAATAGGGTTCCCACAATTTCCCCACAGTGAGTTGCTCATAAAAAAAAACACTTTTACTGAAGCAGTGGTTCACCTTTACTTTAACTTTTAATACATTACAAAATTCCCAATTATAAGCAACTTTTCAATTGGTCATCACTTTTCCTTTTTTATAGATTTTGAATTATTTGCCTTCTTCTACTGACTCTTTCCAACTTTCAAGTGGAGGAGGGTCACTGACCCCATCTAAAAACAAAAGCTCTGTAAGGCCACACAAGTGTTGTTATTCCAGCTATTCCTATTATTCATCTTTCTATCCGGGCCTCTTCTATTGATATTCCAGTCTCTTATTCAAATTAATGTATGGTTGCTAGGGGAATTTAGATGGCTGATATTGCAAACTGGAGAGCTGCTGAATAAAAAGCTAAATCACTCAAAAACCACAAATGATAAAAAATGAAAAGCATTTGCAAATTATCTCAGAATATCCCTCTCTACACAATACTAAAAGTTAATGTAAAGGTCAATAACCCCTTCTAAGGTACTTTAAATGCATTCCTTGTACTTCCATATAGGTTCATAACGCATCTCTCAGTCTTTCCTGTTTTCCGTTCCAAATTGGTTGTTGCTGCACTTATTAATGCGGAGGAACCATAGAGCTATCCCCATCTCTGAAGCAGGTTCTCAGCACTCTGAGTTAATGGCCACGGTTGAGTTGTGCCAGAAGATTAGGGTACATACGTCGCTTGAACAGCAAACACCAGAAATGGCTTCAAGCTGAAATTGGAAATATTCCTGCACCAGATTTGTGACAATGCACCTGTGAGGTTGCGTTCATTTTTGGCGAATTGGACGCAATTGTGTTAATTCTAGGAAAAAAATGTTAAATAGTGGGGTAAAAAATCATGGTGATTGCGCTCGACATTGCACTGAATTGCGGACATACATATGCCCTAAAATCAACCTCCGCCTGTGGCTGTAATTTGCCATTTTACCCTTTGATGTTGTGGTTATACTAGATGACAAAGAAGGTCCTCAATTCAAAGAATATATTGTTTAATTTAAGAAAGGGGAGTTTGAAAAGCATCATGTAAATCTTTGTAAAGGATCATTGCTGCTATTGACAAGCTGAAACTTTAGGCTGGTGCGATAAGTTCACTATATAAAATATGGCATTTTTAGCCACATTCATTTTTAGGCTTTAGTTGAAGGGGAGGAGATTTCTCTTAGCTTAATGCACAAATATGTCTTAATATCTTTAAATAGTGATAATGGGTACAAACAAAATATCTCTTGTCTTTGTCTAGTATAATCTATAGATAGACGTCACCTCAGCATTAGTGTGGGGTGAATTTATTCACCTGGCTCGAATTCGCAGTGGATTACGTCGATTCGCCACCTGTGAAAATTCACAAACGACTGCGAAAATTCACCTGGCAAAAACGGGTGCCTGCGTCCAAAACGAGACGCCTGTGTCCAAAAACAGATGCCGGCAGCGTTTCACGAGTATTTTGCTGTTTTGCAAATTTCTCAGGAAATTTGCCAAAAATTCAGCAAAGCGAAACGCCCAAGATTCGCCCATCATTACTCAGAATCCATGACCTGTGTAAAACACTCAGCCTATTAAAAGTCTTGTGCCTTTAGGTGGTTGTGGAATTCCTCGATGACTTATAATATCCTTATACAGGTAAATGAGCCGTCATCCAGAAACCTGTCATCCAGAAAACTCTGAATTACTGGGAGGTCATCTTCCGTAGACTCCATTTTAATCAAATAAAACATTTTTTAAAGTGATTCAATTTCCTGTAATAATTAAACAGGACCTTGTATTTGATCTATACTAATATAAAATGAAAGCTTACTGTGGCAATCCTTATGGGTTAATCAAACATTTTAATGGTTTGTATTAGACTTAAAGTATGGAGATCCAAATTAAGGGTATATTCAGAAAACCACAGGTCCCAGGTGTTCTGGATAACATGTCACATAGCTGTAATAGGTTTTCCAAAGATGTTCCTTTAAACATGTAGGAAGTAGCTCAGTGATCATGAAGTACTCATGTCATCTCTTTTAAATGTGCCAGAATCATCTTTATCCTATAGGGGTAAAAATATTTATCCCACACACACAGTCCCCATTTAAACTGTGACCCCAGTTGCAAAAAAATAACTGAAATATGTTACAATGCTTGGTTGGTTATCCCAAAGAATGCACATTGGTTGGCTTTTTGATTTATAACGCTGGGATCCTGGGTTCAGTCCTGAGTATTGTGTGTGTTTATGGCTTTTGGAAGTTCTCTTCTTGTTTGCAGGGGTTTCCTTGGGGCTTTCAGGCTTCCTCCTACCAACAAAATACAATGGTAGGTTAATTGACGCCTGATGAAATTGACCTTAGTGTGTAAGAACCCTTGGCTTTCAGGCTTCCTCCTACCAACAAAATACAATGGTGGGTTAATAGACGCCTGATGAAATTTTCCTTAGTGTGTATAAACCCATGGCTTTTAGGCTTCATCCTACCAACCAAATACAATGTTATTAATTGACTCCTGATGAGAACCACACACAGACCTCGTTTAAACTGTGAACCCAGTCATAAAAAAATAATTGTGAGATATGTTACTATGCTTGGTTGGTTATCCCAAAGGATGCACAGCGGTTAGCTTGCTGATTTATAACTCTGGGGTCCTGAGTTCAGTCCTGCGTAGAGTATTGTGTGTGTTTATTGCTTTTGGATGTTCTCTTCTTGTTTACAGGGGTTTCCTTGGGGCTTTCAGGCTTTATCCTACCAGCAAAATACAATGGTAGGTTAATTGATGCCTGATGAAATTGACCTTAGTGTATGTAGGAACCCTTGGCTTTTAGGCTTTCTCCTACCAACCAATTACAATGGCAGGTTAATTGACGCCTGATGAAATTGACCTTAGTGTGTATAGGAACCCTTGGCTTTTAGGCTTCCTCCTACCAACCAATTACAATTGTAGGTTTATTGATGCCTGATGAAATTGAACTTAGTGTGTGTAGGAGCCCTTGGCTTTCATGGATCTGATGTCCTTGATTAAATATTATCTGTAAAGGTTCTATGGAATATATTAGTGTCATATAACATGAGCACAGTTACAAAGCCACACAATGCAGTTGCTGTTTTGAGATTCCTTAACTGGACTTTATATTATCCCTTTAAATGCAGCAAAGGAAAGATGCCTGATGCCGGTCAATAGGGGAGAAATACAATAAGGTGGAAGCTGTCAGAAACGTCTACAATACAGTTGGACAGTGATAGTTGTGCTTTTTATATTTCTAACAGAGAATGTTGTGAAACATGAGAAATTCAGAGATCTCACATCCCTTGTGCCACAGGGATCCTGCCGTCGGCACATAACAAGGCCAAACACAATTCCTTCTAAAGCTTATTTTTATGCTGTTGGCTCTGAGCCTAGTTTTGCTCTGAAGGGCTACTGAAGAAAACAATATATGGAAAATACCAACAATCAAAAAGAAAGGCTTTAGAAAATGCAATCAATTATATCTAAACATCCAACAAGGATGGTTCTTTGTTTAATTAACATGACAATATATCTTCTCTCAGATATACAGTGACCAAATATTCTAGTTGGTGTGTTCATGGGTAGGGTTGAACGAATTTGACCAGTTGCACTTCGCCAAAAATTTGCTGCCTGTGAAAATTCAACGAAATTCAATAAAGTCTGTGGCCATCATTTTTTTTTGATGATCGATACCATTAAACACAGAGGAAAAATTTGCTCATCCCTATTCATGGGTAGAGGTTTTAGTCACTGTGAGAGAGGGTATCTTGTTGGAGCCCACTTGGCATGAGATATAGAGCCATTTGCAATTACAAGAGTACTAAAAGCTTGCCCCTTAGTACTCATTTACAAAATCACTTGTGTTAGAGTCCTGAATTGGGTTGTGCACCTGCAGAATACCTGCAAAGTGGATGGGTTTCAGGTAGAAAGACCCTAATTCCCTGAACATGTGGACAGTGGGTACCTGGTCCAATTGCAGGCTTGCATTCCCCTAACCCTCCGAAGTTAAAAGCAATTTTTCTCCCGACCTGGTTCATCCACCTCTGGGGTGACATCACCTCTGACCACTTGTGTTCCCCAGGTTGACTTAAATGTACAGGTAAGGTCAGGTAGTGGGGACAGGGCACTTGATAACATGTCAGCATTTGTGGGTCGGTTTTTGAGTTAGCAGATCTGGGTTGGGCAAATGCGTACCCAGCTGGACCCGCACATGGTGCAGATCACCAGTGAGCACAAGGAATCCCTGTCCTTACAACATAGGGCTGGCATTGAGTACATGGCTCCATTGTGTCATGCACCCTAACTTGCTCATCTCAATGTCATTAATTAAACTTAGAATTTGGAGAACTGAGACCTTTCATAATTCTAGGACCTAGAGTAATGATCCCCAACCATTGGCTTGCAAGCAACATGTTGCTCAACAAACTCTTGGCTGCTGCTCCCGATGACCTCAAAGTAGTTACTTATTTTTGAATACCAGGCTTGGAGGCAAGTTTTGGTTGTATAAAAACCAAGTGTACTGCCAAACAGAGACTCCTGTAGTCTGTCAGTTCACATGCAGGAAACCAAAAAGCCATTCACAGTCCTTTTTGGCACTCCATGCTTGTGTTGCTCCCCAACTCGTTTTACAATTGAATGTGGCTTATGGGTAAAAAAGTTTGGGGACCACTGACTTTGAGAGAAAAACATGGAGGTTTGGACTTTATACCCTGCCTGGCTGTCCAACTGAAGATCTCAGTTGTTTAGAAAGGTAAAATTTTAATTAAATAAGAATTATATCGGAGGCAAGGTCTGTAATGTTTGTCATTGCTTCTCTCATCGATGAGACCGATGATTTTCGGTCATGAGGTTGCTTCTAAAGCATTCCTTTCAAAGGGAAAATTGTGCTATATGCCCTTGATATTAATTCTTCATTTAACAGAGCATCCATTGTCATTAGTTATCTCTGTGAAACATAATGTTTGCTGCAGTTTTTCATTGAACAGGCCTTGAGATAATTCATTGGCAGAGTGGGTCAAGTAAAATGCTCAACAAAGGAGTACAACTATCATACTATTATAAAGCATTTTCTTTGAAAACTCTATGGTGGTCATGTAACAATAGGTAGGCTTGTTCTGAGGTTATAGATACCTAGAGTAACCAATCAGCAGGTAGTATCTACTGGCCTCTTTTGTGAAACCAAACTTCTGGTTGGCACATTTACTCAGGGCCGCCATCAGGGGGGGACAGGGAGGACAAGTGTCCCGGGCCCGGGGCTGAACGGGGGCCCGGCCGTGCTGCAGTTTTCAAAGAGCCGGGCCCCCCTTAACAGCGCTGAAATCCTCTTCGTGAATGCGGAAGTGCCGAAGTCCTGAAGAGCCGAAAAGACCCGAAGTCACGAAGGAGCCGACACGAAGTCCTGAAGTAGCGGAAATTAACAAAGTCACGAAAGGAGCTGACGCTGAAGTACTGAAGTGGCGAAAATACCCGATGTCACGAAAACAGCTATAACTGAAGTCCTTAAGCCACGAGTTCAATTCTACTGACACCAATGTAGGTTTTTTTTTTGTTAATGCCCTGGCCACCAATGTTTTATTTTAATATTCTGTAGACCCCTGCCACCAATTTTTTTTTTTTAAATATTTTTTGGGGCCCCAATTTTTTTTTAACTTGTAAGGGGGGCCTTGCTACCAATTTTAAAAAAAAAATATTTTCTGGGGCCCCAATTTTTTTTAACTTGTAAGGGGGGCCCTGGCGCAAAAGTTTTTTATAAAAATAATCTTTGAACCCCAATTTTTTTTTTAACCTATAAGGGAGCCCTGACCATCAATAGCTTTTTATAACTTGTGTGTGTGGGGGGGTTACCTTTTTTAGCGCTGATGTCTATGAGTTGTTTTAACTGTGGTGTGGGTGGGATCTGGGGCGGGGCTTGGGGGCTGGGATAGGCGGGGCCCAAGGGGCCCCGAAAATTTTGTTGTATGGAGCCCTGTGATTTCTAATGGTGGCCCCGTATTTACCAAGGGTCGAAGTGAAATTTTAAATTAAAAAAAATTTAATTTCTAAGTCATTTTGGCTACTTTGACTTCGAATAGCCTGAGATTCGGTTTGAATTGAAAAAATTTGAAAATTTGAATTTTCTAATTTTGAACTACTTTCTCTTCAGAAAAATTTGAATTCAACACTTTGCCACCTTAAACCTGCCAAATTGCTTTTTAGCCTATGGGGGGATCTCCAGGAACCTTTAAGGAGTGTTTTTGAAATGTTTTGAAATTCAAAGGATTTTTGACAAAATCGTTCTAATTGAACGATGCATTTGAACGATTTTTATTCGATTGATAAAGCCCTTAAAAAATTAAATTGGTCAAATTTTGAATATTTGATACTAATACATTAAGTTAGAATATGTTGAATACAGTTTATAACTTTCACGAGCAAGGGTAAAAAATAACAGGCAAAGGGCACTTTTATTTTTGTATGCCTGACGATTTTTGCAGTCTCCTCCTGACACTGATAAACATACCTGCAGTGGTCCACCTGTAGCAATGTTTGGAAGACCTACAGAATCATGCCTATGAACTAGAGCTCTTTCAGAATCTAGATTAACATCGAATGATGAGCAGTTGCATTATAAGATGGGGTACTTTAATTTGCTCAGGATATACACCCTATAAAGTGCCCTGTGCTGATAGTAGAACATTATTAAAGTCATGATTGTTGGCTTTTAGGCTTGCATTTGTTTTACATTAGGGCAAAACTCTAAGGGGCAAATTCACTAAGATCCGAAAATTCACCAGCATTGGCTTCGCTGCACTTCGCCAGGCGAATTTTCGCCAGCGCTACGCAAATTCACTAAAGTGCAAAGTTACGCTCAGATCGGTGAACAGTAGCATAGTTGCGCTAGTGTTACTTGGCCAGGCACAGCGCAGCTACGCTAGTGATGCCTAATTTGCATATGGCGGGAACTTTAACTTATAATAGAAGTATATTTTACAGCCACTACATTCCACTACACAAGCCCAGGAAACCTTTAATAAATTAAATAAAGTTGTCCTATTGCCCTACATGTGCCCCCTGTATAGTTGTGTTGCCATATGTTAGGAAATGTAGGGGGGAAGGAGAGTAACCCCCCAAAAAAACGATCTTTTTCAGACTATCATCCTCCAATGGTAAAACACGCCATTTACCTTTTTTTTCAACCTCCTATCTATTGTATTGAACTTCGCCTGGTCTGACCAGGCGAAGTAAAGTCTAACCTAAGGGCTAATGTTCAGGAAAATGTTGATCTTAGTGAAATGCGTAATTATGATCCTTCATCAGTGTGCAACTTCACCTGGCGTAAGGGTGCGAAGTTGTGCAAGTCTATCTACTTCGCTAGTGAAAATTCACCAGAGTCGGTGTTAGTGAATTTCCGAAGTTACGAAATTACGTCACACTGACGAATTAACGCTAGTGTTAGACGCTTTGCGCTTTAGTGAATTTGGGCCTAAGTGAGTGATTTGAGTGTTCAAATTAAAAATTTTGCCACAATTCAAAACTGTTTGTGCTAAAACTCATGAATTTGAATTATAGTTTCAAAAACTTTTTTTTAAATTAATTTATTAAATGTAAAAATAAATAGAAAAACTCTCATTTAAAACTTTGGCATCCAAAAGCATGCAAGTTCATGTAGAAGTCCATGGGAGCAAACTTTTATATTTCAATAATTTTTATTTGTTTTGCACAAAGAAAAAAAAACACAATTTGACATGGCGATGGTATAACATAGCCATTTGTAACATCATTTAGTTTCCAACATTATCAGTAGTTTCCATCTGAGTAAGATTTATTAAGACTTCTACTGTAGATTTTGTGGTTTTTTTTATCCAAATTTTTCAAATTTTTGTCAAAAATGTTTGTTTATTAAGAGTACAAAATATCTAATAATTCTCATTTAACACTTTGGCATATTAAAGCTTGCAGGTTGATATATAAGTCAATGGTAGAAAAATGTAGGGGTTTTTATTCAATCCAAAATTTTCTTATTTTTTTTTATTTTTGAGAGCTTGTAAACCCATTGAAAAGGATGAGTAGAATAAGAATTCATTGCATTCAAGAGTTTTTTTTACATTTGAATTTTTTAATATACATTATAAGCAAACATTCCAGTTTGGCAAAATATGAGTTTATTACAATTGAAAAAAAACCTGTAAAATTCACAAATTTGGATTTTGATCTATAGGCCCATAAGTTTACCATTGTGTTGGGGCACCCATGTACCAGGCAATTACAAGAAAACTGTAAAAGAAAAAGGGTGCCACCCTCATATAATTATCTTTAAAATAGTCTTTAAGTGAACTTTTAGCATGTTACAGAATTGCTAATTCTCAGAAACTTTTCAGTTGGTCTTCATATTTTCTTTTTTTTTTGAATAGTGATTGGCGAATAAATTTGCCTGGCCTAATTTCTACGTTTTGCCGGCAAATAAATTTGCAAATCTCCTCTGCAAATTCACCAGCGTCAAATCTTTTCTGGAACGCGTGTCAGAAAAGTTGATTGTGTCCAAATTGGCGCGCGTCAACACTGACTTAACGCCAGCATCAGCTTGGACACGGGCGTCAAAATTTTTTTGGGAAAATGTCAGATTTTCTTGAATTTTTCATGAAAACAACAGATTTTCACAAATTTTTTGGAAAAATGGGAGATTTTCATGGGTTTTCGCTGAAACTTTCTGATTTCATAATTTTTGAATAAATTTTTTGGGAGAAATTTGCCCATCTCTATTTTTGAATGATTTGCCTTCTTCTTTTAACCCTTTCCAGCTTTCAAATGGGGGTTGCTGACCCCAACTAAAAACCAAATGCTCTATAAGACTACATATTTATTATTATTGCTACTTTTTATTACTCCTTCAGGCCTCTCCTATTTATATTCCAGTCTTATTCAAATCAATGTATGGTTTCTAGGGTAATTTGGAGACTTGCAACAAGACTGCTGAAATAGCAAACAGGAGAGCTGCTGAATAAAAAAGCTAAATAACTAAAAAAAACCCACAAATAATAAAAAATGAAAATCAATTGCAGATTGTCTCAGAATATCACTCTCTACATTATACTAAAAGTTAATTTAAAAGTGAACACTCTGGTATATGTAGGCGGTGGTGCGTCACAGCTCACTATTCTCTCTGGAGTATCTGTGATATATCAGGATTAACTTCAGTGAAGCATCTGCAAGGAATTCTGGCTACTTTATATGCTGCAAAGTAGGGAACTTTATAGAAAATCTGATTTTCATAAGCCATTGTTTTTAGAATCTAACTTTGAAGCCGTTTGCGAGGAAGAATGTCTGTGACTCTGCAGAACAGACTGACACATTTTGCATTTCTATTTGCATAGAAACCTTTATTCCCTCATGACAGGCTGAAATCACACGCAGAAGGCTCTATAATATATGCCGTGCTGTTTATATATTTATTTATTATTTACATTGACCTTGCATCGGGGGGAAGGAAAGAGTTCTGTGAATCATTTCTGATGTTCTCTCATTGACACCTTTGGAGATATTTTGTTCTTCTAGAAGCAAGAGGAAGGTAATTTTCCTCTCCTTTGTGTTGTGCATGTTCAGCTCCCTATACTATCGTAATTAAGCAAGTAATGCATAGTTCTTTATTGCTTTGTCAATCGGCCTATGACTGAGAACTCATTTAAACCCATCTGAGTTAATTAGAAATCATGCTAAGCAAAGTCCTTACTCAGCCACATGTCAAGATGCTGCTGCCCTTCTCTCCAACCTGCTGTAATTGTGACTGACAGTGATATTGGCTCCCCCTATACAGAGCTTCACTTCTGGGCACACAGCACATGTTTCGCACCAGTCTGCAGAAAACAAAATAAATCAAATTTGACCTTTGTAGAAGATGAGGCACTTCAACTGTTAAAGATAGGTTGCAATATTCACAAATGATGTTATTTGTACTCATCTTTATAAAGGACATTTGCTGGCTTGATGGGCCAGAGTCAACTGTTATACGATAAAACTGTCCTGTCCTGCTAGGTGCTAATTATTGTCTGCACAGATAAACATACTTGTCCACCAGGTGATGACCATTAGTTAAATCCTTGCAGCTCCTTCTTTTTAAACTGGACTGTCAACAGTTTAATGAATTATGTGTTTATTTTATGCCCTGTGCTCCCAAGTGGTCTGGATGTATTCTTATGGTATTGATGCTGAGTCAAGTCCTGAGCTTCTCCTGTTTATTTGTTGCAGTCTGCTGGTACTTTTCCTCTTCCAGGTGACTGTCTTGTACCTGTATTCGTTTGTTATTTGGGTCCCTGTGACCTCCGACTGTTTGTCTCATTCTTGTATTGTCTGTCGCTGATCCTAATTGATTTATCTCTTGATCTATTACCCATGAGCCACATTTAAATTTAAAAAAGTAACACAAGCATGAAAAAAGTAGAAGGTGCCAAATAAGTGGTTTAATTGGTTATTTGGTAGGCCCTATGTGGACTGGCAGGCTACAGGTGGGTCTAACTGGCAGTACACATGGTCTTTATGCCTCCAAAATGTACTTTCCGTCTATACAATTACTTAGCCTCCAAAACGTACCTCCAAGTCAGAAATCCAGAAATAAGCAACTGCTTTGAGACCACTGGGAGCAACATCAAAGGGCTTGGTGAGCAACATATCACTCATGAGCTACTGGTTGGGGATCGCTGCTCTATCACACCTAGACCCTACTCGCCTCCTGTTTCCTTCATCTGACACCCTTCTCTTCTCTTACAGATTATTCTTGAATGTTTGACCCAGTGGCAATTTAGAAGTAAATGGCTGATCAGTGGGAAATGTGACAGTTGGGAGTTGTAGGCATGACAGTGGATTGAGCCCAGCTGGCTTTGAAAGAAGTCCCTTTTTTACTTGGATATATGAGACTTATGTCCTTCTGTTGTGTTTTGGTAGCTGAGGATGAGCAGGGTATAACAGAGCTTTATTAGCAGGTTCATGCAGCCATAACACAACAGCAGTGACGAGCTCTATTGCTGTTAAACAGTATAGAAGGTAAAGTGTAGGCACAGTATAACTTGTGCACAGTGACTAGTGATGGGCGAATTTATTCGCCAGGGGCGAATTCGCGGCGAATTTCCGCGATTCGCCGCTGGCGAATAAATTTGCGAAACGGAAGCAAATATTCGCCGCCAAAAAATTAGCCAACAAAAGGGAGTCGCGCGTCGTTTTTGACGCGACGTGACGCGTCGAAAACGACGCGCCGCACGTCAAAAACGACACGCGACTCGTTTCGCAAATTTTTCGCCAATTCGCGAATTTCTCTGGAAATTCGCGAATTTTTCGGCGAAGCTAAACGCGGGAGTTTCGCCCATCACTATATGCAAACAGTAAGCAATATTATACACTCTTCAGTCACATAGTCCTGGATCCATGAAGGTAGTTTTCTGATTCTCTCAATACGCCTTATAGGTTCACCTTCTTCAGGCCTATTGCAGTTGGCATCAGGAGTAGGAAAATGTCCTTCATCAAATGGAACGTCTCCAAAATAATGTTTAGCAAGAGCAAGACAACTTGCATTCCATATGCATTTCCATAGAGTTTGCAATATACATCGATACTGCATTATATTAGTGTACATTCTTTAAATACAAACTATTTAAGATTCTCCCCGTCAAGGAAAATAAAATAAAATAAGTCCTAAACATCCACTGCATATTATATGAAGCAAGGAATATCAAACCACAGTATTAAATAAAAGTACCATGATAGCTTTAAAATATATTTTAATAAATACTGTATGTTCATTTTTAAGCAATGTCTGTTTACAAGCATAGTCAACCTCTGCTCTTGTAATGGCATTATTTATATTCCTGGTGGCACAATGAGATAAAGTGAGTGGCATAGTAAAATCAAATCTGACTTCTCTTATAAAGATTCTACTGTGTGCACTGTCCTAGCTCGCTGGTCACCCAACCTTTCCTGGGCTCATTAATATATATATATATATATATGCTCACGGCATGAGAGAAGGTCAGGATCGTCAGTGCAGAGAAAGTGAAAATCTCCATCTTGGCACCAGCATATGGGTTAGCAGCATGTGGCAGAGCAGAGCACAGCACAGTCAGGAGCCTGGAAAAAATAGACGAGACAATGACATTGTCAGGGAAAGAAGAGAATTTTGTAGGAAATCTGAAACGGAATCCTTATTTCACAATCAGAAATGGAGCCACTGATATACTCTAATGTATTTCTACCGGTCCCTTTCCCTGTTTTATAAAAAAATGTTGTCATTCATTTTTGTCTCTCTTTTAAATGTAAATTTTAAATTAGGTTGGGTTGCTGCAGTCATGAATATCCTCCATCACGGAAAAAAAAAGAGTAATTTTCAGGTCACATTTATATTGTTGTATTTTCTCATCACTTCCTTTTCTGTTTAGACCAGGGGCCCCCAACTTTTTTTTACCTGTGAGTTGGGGAGTACAAACATAAAAAAAGTCCCTGGGGATGCCAAATAAGTTCTGTAATTGGTTATTCGGTAGTCTCTGTGTGGGCTGGCAGCCTACAAGAAACTGTTTGGCAGTACATCTGGGTTTTATACAACCAAAACTTGCATTGAAGCCTGGAATTCAAAAATAAAGAGCTGCTTTGAGGCCTCTGAGAGCAACATCCAAGGGGTTGGTGAGCAATATGTTTCTCATGAGCCACTGGTTGGGGATCACTGTTTTAGACCATCTCCTACTGATTTTCGAGTCTGTCAGTCAAACCACTGCCTGCTTGTGGTTCTTCCAGTTTTTACATTTTTTTGGGAAGATTCAGCACCAGAGTGATGTCACTTCTGAGCAAATCCGATGTCACTTCTATTTGTGTTTGTCCCCCAGGTCAGAAGGTTAGTTGGCCTATTGCAGGTCGGGTAGCGGGAACATGCGGGTCAAATTGCGGGTTCGGGTTGTATTTTTGAGTTTGGGTTGTGGGACAGGACTCTTCTTTGTGTAACATCATTATTTCCATATAATCTGCCCCTCAAAAAACTTTTAAAGGGCAAAGTCTCCTCTAAATTTCCTTAGTTAATAGAGAGAAGAAATCTGCTTTATGGTTATCTAGCATCACCGACTCAAGTAATCACACAGAATTTTACATTTCAGGTTTAAGAAAGACAAAACAAAAAGGTGAATGATAAAAAGGAATTCTCTTTACATGCTTTTAAACAGTGTAAGGAAATGATTTTAAAATATAAACAAACTTACTGATATATATTTTTTAATTTCTGACAAGGTTAAAGCCCCTTCATGCTTTTTTTTTTGTACAGGTATAGGATCCATTATCCAGAAACCTGTTATCCAGAAAAGTTCTGAATTACAGAAAGTCCATCTCCCATAGATTCCTTTTGAATTAAATAATTAAAATTTTTAAAATGATCTTCTTTTTCACTGTAATAATAAAACAGTACCTTGTACATGATCAGAGCTAAAATATAATTAATCCTGATTGCTGGCAAAACAATCCTGCTGGGTGTAATCAATGTTTAGATTATTTTTTATTAGACAAGGTATGGAGATCCAAATTATAGAATTATCTGGAAAACACCATGGGGTATATTTATCAAAGAGTGAAGTTCTGCCACTAGAGAGAAATTCGGCCGCTCTCCATTCATTTCTATGGGATTTTGAAAGGCGTATTTTTCAAATGGTGAACTTTCACTTCACCTATTGATAAATAGGCCTTTCAAAATCCCATAGAAATGAATGGAGATCGGCGCAATTTCACTCTAGTGGCGGAACTTCACTATTTGATAAATTTACCCCCATGTCTCGAGCTTTCTGGATAACAGGTCCCATAACTGTAAATGCTCTTTGTGATCTGCAAGGAGTGAGGCGTATACAATAAATTATTATTCTACCATATATCTTCTTCAATAACATTGTAGTTGGGAGAGTAAATCCTACTGACTCCCCTTGAATTATTCTCCACTAATCTCCATCACTTTCTGACCATCCTGCTGCCAATAGGTGGTACTGGGCAGTGCCAATGTTATGGATCTATGCCACTGGCAGGGAAGCTGGCAGTGACAGGTTGCTGGGTGAAGTATGGGCTCATTACTACCCTGTTGTACCTGCCATTTCTAAAGAGAGAGGGCATTTAGTTACCCTTTTTTGGAGGTATTAAATCTGTTTTGATAGAGAATGTCTTACCATCTGGAATTGCTTTGGGAAATAAGGACTGTACTAGACAATACTGGTCTTTGTAACTTACCCTCAGTGATGCA
>CM044441.1:11237272-11252061 GCA_024363595.1 Xenopus borealis | reverse complement strand
AAAGAAGGAAAAGTTGTGCTCACCACTAATTTGAGGCTGTGACCACAAAATACATACAGACATGAATGAGAAATTGCAGGTAAAAACTACATCTATCATCTTCATCCAACAGTCGGATACATGTAGTTTTTACCTGCAATTTCTTATTCGCTTCCTTTATCTTCTCTTCCCTTATCTTCGACGCGACACGTGTGTCTCCTCATGGCGATGGATTTGAGTTCAGCCCTTAGGGGAATGTTTACTAACATTGGAGATAAATATCTGGAGAGATTTCTGGAGATGTTGCCCATAGCAGATCTTTGCTTTTGTTTTCTAACTTGTTGGTGGCTATTTAAATCTAAATGCTGATTAGTTGCCATGGGCAACATCTCCAGAAATCTACAAATATTTATCGCCAATGTAAGTAAACATATTATAGAATGTCCTGTTCTAAGCAACTTCTCAGTTGGTCTTCATTAATAACGTTTATGTATTTTTTCAATTATTTCCTTTCTTCCTCTAACTCTTTCCAGCTTTCAAATGGGGGGGTCACTGACCCCATTTAAAAAAAAATGCTCTGTAAAGCTACAAAGGTATTGTTATTGCTACTTTTTATTACTCAACTTTCTATTCAGGCCTCTCCTATTCATATTCCAGTCTCTTACGGACCAACATAACCAACCTAACAAAAATAGCAATCTGGACAGCTGTTATAAATAAAAAGCTAAATAACTCAAAAACTACAATTAATTAAAAAATGAGAATCAATTGCAAATTGTCTCAGAATATCACTCTCTACATCATAAAAGTGTACAATCCCTATAAAACATATATAATGCTTGTAAGTGCTGGCTATTGTGGACGGTCAATTTATGTTGGGTTGCGATATAATTATGAGCGTTTTGTCCACATCAGACCCGTTGTCTTACTCCCTTTTTCTAAAAACCTACAATTGCCAAAGCCAACGATTAAATGTCACATTTCTTTCTAAAACTAATGTGTAAAGGGCAGCATTTACGTTTTTTGTTTTTGTATTCTCCCTATATGCTCCGTACATGATGTAATTAACTGTTCTGACAAAAGCAGTTACTTTGATCCCTCATCATGGAAATCGCTGGAGAGACCCTGCTCTTTGTCTATTTCTTGGCAAATTGCGCCTTGCAGTAATTTATCTGTCAAGCAATGTCAACATGATGTTAATTACAATAAATTTTAATTTAATTGGATTATGTTCCCTTCCAAGTTTAACACCCCTGCCTTTGCAATTTGGTTGACACATTTGTGACCTTGTTGCTAGTAAATGCCTCTGCACCAAGCATCATTTAAAGGAAAATAAAATAAGGTTACTGGCCTTTATAATGGAATATCAGATCTAAAACAAATGGCCCAGGGATCCCCACTTATTTGTATTTATCTTTTTTGTAGCTTCTATTATGGTCTTGTACTGTAGGAAACCTTCACCCTCTTACACTTTAGCTGTCTCAGCTGTTGAAAGTTCCATTTATGGTTCATACAACTGTCCATTCCCCGGTGACAGCACTAGCACTATGTCAGATACGTATCCTCCGATATTTTTAAGGGGGTTATAACATTATAATAGGCTTAAAGGAGACAGAAAGGTAACTCACTGGGGGCGCCCAGCTTATATATATGGATGTCTGGTACCCAGAAGAAAATGGTAGGGCTTGCAAGTAAAGTACCCTGCTGTAGGAAATAATGGACTTGATTCACCTAATAGCGATTGTTAACTTATGCTTAAGAAATGTTGCAAAACTGTGTAAAAATTTGTCAAAAGGTAAAATTTCACTGGAATTTCTCCAAATGCTTTGTTTAAGTGAGTGGATGTTTTCCTTGTGTCAAATGCATTAGAGTCAATGAGCTGCTTTTCTTGCACCAAATGCATTGGCATCAATTGCCATTTTTTGTGCCAAATGCATTAAAGTCAATGGGAATTTTTATTCTTGCACCAAAAGCAAAATTCTGGCAAAAACTCACAAAACAATTACATAAAACTTGCTTTGTATCTGTATAAGCAGAAAAAAATCACTCATCCATAGTGCTTAACAACTTGGCACCCCCATTGATAACACCTTCTACTTTAAGGGGGTGATTTATCAAAATTCGAATATGAATATTTGCAAAGATTCTAATTGTGTCCACAAAAACTTAAAAATTTTAATTATATTTTCAAAAAGTCACTGTTTTTTTCTATGACTATATTGAATTGAGTTTTTCATATTCTGATTTTTTTTCATAAATAAGCACATTCAAGTTTTTTTAAATTAATTGTGTTAGACCCTTGAGACAGTGGAAGGTCAATAATAAAATCAAGCAAAGAAAACCTTCATGGTCTGTCCGGAGGTGGTAAAGGCATTACAGCAACCCCATAGGTGCTGTTTTGAGTAGTTTCAAAAATCAATCACATCCTGGCGAATATTGGCCCACCAAAGATACCTGAAGCGGTTTATTGGAGGAACAAGATACAGAACCATCACAGCAGCCAAGGCAACGGCCTGAGTGATTACATGTAGTACAAGTGGGAGAAGTACTGAAACAGAACGGTTCAACCAGGGAATCATGCCAACTCAGTACCAGGGTTTAACTAAACATTAGTGTTTTTCTCCAAAGGCAAAAATCTCTAGCAAACATTCTTCAGAGAAAATTCAGAGAAAATTCTCTAAAGCATTTTCCCTACTACTGTGGAATTTTCGTAGTGATTTTTCGCCAGGAGAAAATTCACCATGATTCTCTTGAAAAAGGGAACTTACAAATTTTATTAATACACCTGATGAAGTTAGCTGAATAGAAAATTCCAACTTTAGTAAATGGGCCCCATAGAGTTTGTAAATACACACAGTTTGAGAGCTCACACAGAATACCATGCAGAACCAAATTACTCTGGCAAAGAAAGTCCTACAATACAAACACAGTTCATTCAGCGCTTAAATTGTGAAATCTTCAACTGGTGTAAAGAATCTTGATTTCAGCCGCCCTTCACTGGTCCACTCTGCTGGACTCTCCAATGCAAAACAAATCTCTGTAGGGAAGCGCAAACATAGATACTATGGTGCAGTACCCTTAAATTTGTTTATTAAAGTGCCAAGTGCATCACACTGTGCTCTGTTAATTACATAAAACTTGTTTAAAAAGTGCCATGTGCTATAGACCCTTCAGGTAAGTTAGACCAAGGATGTTAAATCAGCCCACCTCTGGTGAAACTGCCTACTCACCAGATTCTCAAAGTATGTACACATCAATCAAAACTGGTGCTGACTCCAAGATGTCCTCGAGTATTCACGCAATGTTCATAAAAAGAAGAAATATATGATAGTGCAGATGTATTTATTTAAAATTAATGTATCCCAGCGATGGGGTATACTCACAAAATAACATGAAATAGAGAATGTTGTACAATTAAAACTGCTCCTGATCCTTAACGCATTTCACGTGGAGCGCCATGCTTCTTCAGAAGGAAAAATACTAACTAATGTGTTTCTCTAAATCTAAAGGCTGAAATGAAACCAGTAAGAGACGGGGAGCTAAACCCCCCAAACAATACAAAATTATACAGTGCTTTTATGAGGAATAATGAAGCAGCATTAATTAGGAAGTTGAAAAATAAACAGAAGGACAAAATGGGTAATTAATTTATGGGTAATATTAATGTGAAATATGCTATAGCTTTTACCTTTTTCAAAGCAGCCAAGGCTCATTATATGTAGCAGATAAGGAAATTTTATTTTTAATCTTCATAAGGGGGAATCGGGATTCCTTCATCATTATTCAGTTCGTTGACATTACCTAAGGCAGTTCCTTCAAGGTAAAAATTGGATTATGCGGTAATAATATTTGGTCTTAAAAATGTGTTGTAGCATCACTACTTATATGGCTGTTACAGGTTTTCTTTTGCACTGATTAAGTTTGGCTGGCCATTTTTATATTCATTTATATTTATAGTGTATAATGTATTTATATTAATTTTGCTAAAAAAAACCCACATCCATCGAGTTCAATCTTTTCATCTAAGAGGAGCAAAAAAACTCCATCTGAAGCCTCTTCAATTTACCACAGAGGGGGAAAAATGTCTCCAAGATGGCAATTGGACCAGTCCCTGGATCAACTTTATACTAAGTCAGTTTTGGACTGGGGTGTCTGGACCCACCAGGGCTGCAATATCAAGGACCCACAATCCCAGTTATGAACTCCTCAAACCTGTCACACCACACTCCTATTACTTCCTCCTTGCAGCCACAATCAGGGGTGGGGGTGAAGCACCCAAAGTTCTTAGTGAGGAGGAGAGAAGGCCTGAGTTGGCAGGGCCTGATGGAACCTATTGGGTTTCTTTATTGGGTGTCCCACCAGCCCAATTCTGGCTCAGAGTTAATTTCAGTAACCCCACATTTTCTCCCTTGCTAAAAAGCCATCCAACCCCTTCCTGAAGCTATATAATGTATCAGCCAGTAAAATTTTGGTGACAGAACTTCCTTTATTTTCATCCATTGGAATGGACCCTCTTGTGTCTGCTGGAAGGTCCTACTGATTGATAAAGCATCATAAAGTTTATTTATGGTCCCCTTGCTTATTTATACATAGACATCATATATCCCCTTTAGTGCCTTTTCTCCAGTTTAAACATTCCCAATTTATCCAGTGTTTCCTCCTAACTGAGACTGCCATACCCTTCACCAGCTTATTGACTCTTCTCTCTCTTCTTCTTCTCTCTTCTCTCTCGGTGGTATACTGTACTGAAAGTAGATGGTATGATCTATTTGTTAAATGTAAATTTCCCTAATATAAAAACATTTAGTTATCTTTCTGCCGAAAAGTACTCCCTACTTATCTTGTTCTTGGAATAGCAGAAGGTGGGTACGTGTAACATGTGGGGGCGGGACTATACTAAACCTTGATTATTTTTCTGATCTTGTTTTTTTTGGCAAAAACTCAAATTTTTAGGGGGAAAAAACCCTCAAACTTTTTTAGGTTTAGTATACCCAAACTGCAAAAAGTCTGAATCCAGGGATCCAGGGAGATGTCCCTTTTACAATTTGAAGATATCATGATCTGCAATGGGTTTCATCTAATAATCCGCAATATTTGGGGTTTTCAGGTGATAATCCGAAAAAATCGAGCAATTCTGGCATCAAATCTGAAAAAATCATACTATTCAGGTTTTCCCTCGATTTTATACAGTTTTTTCCCAACCGGACTTTTTTGAGTTATTTTATTAATAAATAAGATACAATTGTGGATGGGAGTTTGGTAGAGATCAGTTTAATAAAAATATGAGATAAATTCAAGTTTTAGTAAATAACCCCTTGTGTTACCTGATTAATAGAAATGTCATGTTATGTTCTTTACTTTAATTATCAATGTATTTTTATTGTGTAAAAGTTTTTTGACTTTGTGTTGTTTTATCATGTAATATTCTATCCTCTGGACTATTAGCTTCAATAGTGTAGACTGTTGATTACGTCAATAGAATTATAAGATTATTTCACCCTTGCTTTATACAGATTTGATTTAATATCTGTTTTATGACCTGCAGAGAGTTTGCTTATGGTCATGCTTCAAGATAAATATTTTGAAGTAAAGTCAATACAGTGAAGGTACAAATACATTACAAGGTCAATGGGTGAAATTTTCTGAATAGCCATAAATTAAGGTTCTTTTTCAAAATCTGCTGTTGTTAAGCACAATACATCACCTTTGTATCCAAGGTTACAGATAATTTTCAGCTACAAATGTGCTCCTTCAGATCTTTTTCAGTAATATAGCAAGGCCTCCTGTATGTTTATTGTTCCTTCTATCTCGTTATAGTGAGAAATTCCCTGGAGAAGACTAGCATAACCTGCTGAAAATGCCTGATTATCTCTAGCACTGTCTGGGAATCTGCACTTCAAAGCCATTGTTCCTTATGCTTATGGCACACAGGCTGCCTTGACCACAACTGTGCTCAGGTAAAAAAACAGCAGAAGTCAAAAGCCTAGAATCTGCTGTCACCGCTTCCCAGTGGATAATGGATTCTAGCAGAAGATGATTATGACAGAAAGCCTCAACTGAGCCTCAACTCACCCTGAGCTTATGCAATATATTAGAGATATGTGTTTCTACTTTTTTTTTTTATACATTCTTTTTTTAACCAATACAAAAAGCATTTAATGTGTTTCTACTTTATTCATCCCTTATTGTTGTTTCCAAAAACTTTCCAATGTGGTTACTTGGTAGAATTTTGCTTAAATTCCACTACTTCATTCACCATGGGTCACTGGTACTCAAAATTATTTTGGATATTGCATTGTTTTTTTTAACAATAGTTCAGCAGTCTGCAGCAGTGTTTCATTCCATGTCCAGCATGGTCTTAAACTACTAATACTCTACAATGGTGGCCACCAACCTTTTGTTTATCCGTGAGCAACATTACATGTAAAAAGAATTTCGGAGCAACCAAGCATGAAAAAAGTTCCTAGGGATGCCAAATATGGTCTGTGAGCCTGGCAGCAGATCTGGTTTTAATACAACCAAAACTTGCCTCCAAGCCTGGAATTCAATAATAAGCACCTGCTTTGAGGCCACTGAGAGCAACATCCAAGGGGTTGGTGAGTAACATGTTGCTCACAAGTTCTATGTTTTTGGGTGTGTGGCCAAGGAAGGGACAAATAATAGCTAAGGCTTCTGGCTTAGACAAATATTATAGGCATTTTGCCTTCCATGTTTTTTTCATGATCAAAAGATGCCTTCAGAAGTGCACAAAATCATACCACCCTCCCATTATGGCCAGTAAGAATGATTTGATTGCTCCAAGGTGTTCCTGACAATCCCATAGACTTTGGAAGATTGTATGGTTATTTTTGGAGTTGCATTTTGAATGTAAAAAAATGAGTTTATGGATACTATCATTTGCAGTGCAAATCTATATATCTCTTATAGGAATTTCATATGCTAGGTATGGTTTGAAATGAATCATTAAAAGACAAGAAAGAATTAGTAGGCAATGTTCTCCAATAAACACAATATATTCACAAACAACAAGGAATGTACCCGTGGACGGTAAGCATGGTACCTAAGGGTAGGTCACTCCTGGCATAATGTGAGTTTTCACCAATTCCTCCAAATTGTACTGGAAGTTTAAAAAAATTAACTAGTGATGAGTAAATCTCTCCCATTTGGCTTTGCTGGAAAAATTAGCAAAGCTGCCAGAAAATTTGCAAAATGGTGAAAAAATAGCGGAACTCTTATGTCACAAATGCTTTGTGACAAAAACATTTTATAGCAAACTACATTAGAGTCTATAAGCATTCTGCCCAGGTCAGAACCAGATAACAGGAGCTGAATAGTGAGGCAAAAGGAAGGTCAGGAAGAGAACCAGGAAGTCACATAGAGGACTGGATTAGGTAGCAGTAATTAATGGAACAGAAACAACAGTTACAGGGAACAAAGAACCTAGGACCAAGCACCCTTGGTCTATACTGGGCAGGGAGTTAGTGCAGAGCAGGGGGTTATATAGCCAGACTAATGGCTAATACTGAGCACCTGTGGCCTGTAGCATCAGTTTATATTAGAGGCCAACCTCATTTTCTGTTGGATAATTTGTGACAACCTCTAAGTCAACTGAGCATGTGAGTGTCACAGACACTTTCCAAGATGGTGACCACCTGTGACAAGTTTGAAGTCCTGGATCATTGCTGCTATTGACAAGCTGAAACTTTAGGCTGGTGCAATAAGTTCAGTATATAAAATATGGCATTTTAGCCATATTAATTTTAAGGATTTAGTTCTCCTATAATAATAGCAAAATTGCCCTGGTAATTCAAAATATATTGGACACAAATGGACTGTAAACTTTCCAAGTCTAGTTAGTATTCACAATGTTTTGGCACAACAATGCTGCAGTGATTAAAGAGGCCACTGTCCCTGGGGCAACTGCCTGGCTTTTAGGTGGCACTTGCTACAGGGTTCTTCTGTGTCAATAGGCGCAACTATGCTTAGTTCTGAACAGGAAGCAGGAAGGACTGAGCGGCACCAAGCATGACTATACAGAAATGCAAAGAGCGCCCTTTGGTGCAAGTATCTTTAGCTGAGATTTTTTTACCCAACTGCATGGAAACTAGTTTGACTGCTACTGTTTTAGTGAACGTACTGTAAATGACCCATAACATTTTTCATTCAAATATATTGAAAAATTACAAATAACAATGTATAAAATACTAAAATATATCAATTATTGAACTATATTAATATTCAGATATTCAAAAATTTTAAGGGAAAGAAATTCACTGCATTGAAATGAGAGCATTTTGACACATCCCTCACACGGGAAGTGAAATTTAGTATACTGACTTGGCATATCGGCACTGTGGGAATCATACAGCAAATTGCTCCATCTATTCCTTGTATTGCTACACAATATTAATTATCAAAGCCTGCAGGTGGTTGGTATGGAGAATGCTGAGAAAATAAGATCATCATTTCATTAATTACATTTTTTTTTTTTTTAATTTATGATTTTCAATAAAGATTTCCATTTCAAAATTAACAGAAAAGATGCCGCTTGGGATGTTGCGGGTATTCGTGTTTACAAACACTGTAATTTATGAGAAGACAACAGTACATTTGTATAGAGTAACAGTGTATTATCTGCAAGATAAACAACAAGTACACTTGTACAGAGAAACTTCATTTGCAACTTGAACTTTAAATTTAGTGCTGCAATTTTGTTTTTACACTTCCTTTAGACAAGACTTTATAAAATGCTGAGCAGGGAGCTGTACTTTACAAGGCTAGATTGTTTTATTATGCAGATTTCTTCCACGCTTATAGCTGAAGAATAGAAACAATGAGTAGGTTTGAGCAAAACCACAGTACCTTTTTGCGCAATATTCAGATAATTAAATCAACAGTGAAGAACTATTTATCTATTTTGCCTATTTATCAAAATTAGAATTTGTGTAGTTTTAGAGGATTTTTTCAACCTCTACTAAACTCACATTTTAAAGGAGAATTAAACCAGCCTAAACGTTCAGCAATGCTATAGTAGTAATGGTCCAGTTTTCACAGGAGTTTTCCATCTTGGATTTTGTTAGGAGTGTCACTGGCACTGAACATGCTCAGTAAGCTCTGAGCAGCTGTTGAGACTAAACTAAGCCAATGCTACATAGCTGATGATTAAATTTCATGCAAATATTGCTGGTTTCTGAGCTGCCATTCACCAATAATCTGAATTATTTACTAACTAGTGTTTGTCCTATTTATTTTGATAAGCTTTAGTACTCCTTTAAGAAAAACGTATTTATTAAAAGATCTGAATATAAAAAGCACGAAAAATAAAAACATGGAACAAATCAAAATAGGGATTCAAATAAGAACATAGAAATCTTGAAATCCTCATATACTGTGAATTTTGTGTGGCTACAAGCAAAGAGAACTTTAAAAAAATGCAAAAACCTCTAACTAAACATTTAGGGGCAAATTTACTATTATTCCCCAAAATATATAAATTTTTCCTCGATATTCGATTAGCATTTGATTTTCGAATGCTAATCGAATAGTTTTAGGCTATCGAATAACGATCGAATAACGATCGTTCGATCATTCGAATGAAGTATTCGATCTTTCGAATGATTCGTACGATTCGAACGATCGAAGACTTCGATTGTATGAATCCTATTCGATCAGGACTTAGCCTCAGAAGCCTATGGGAGGGTTCCCATAGGCTTCTATTACAATTCGGTAGGTTCAATCTGGCGAAGTAGGCAGTCGAATAAATTTAAAATCCTTCGCTGATCGAATGAACGAACGATCGAATATTCGATCGTTCGCCATCCGATGATCGAATAAGCCATATTTGCATATTCGACCAATCAAATTAATCCTACGATCGGAGTTCAATCAAATTGGATCGAACTTCGATTTAGTAAATGCTAATAAATTAGTCCCTATGCCTTGAGTCTTAAAGGGGTGGTTCACCTTTGAGTTAACATTAAGTATGTTACGGAATGGTTTATTCTAAGCAACCTTTCAATTGGCCTTAATTTTTTTCTTTTTTATAGTCTTTGAATTTTATTACTCTTTCCAGCTTTCAGATGAGGGTTAAAGACTCCATCTAAAAACAAATGCTACACAATTATTATTATATTATTATTATGATGCTATTGCTACTTTTTATTACTCATCTTTCTATTCAGACCTGCTCCTATTTATATTCCAGTCTCTTATTCAAATTAGTGCATGGTTAAATCGGACCCTAGCAACCAGCATGCTAAAATTGCAAACTGGAGAGCTGTTGACTAAAAAGCTAAATAACTGAAAACCACAAATAATAAAAAATGAAAATTAATTACACATTGTCTCAGAATATAATTCTCTACATCATATTAAACGTTAATTTAAAGGTGAGCAACCCCATTAATGCAACTTTTATAAAGCTTTAGGGAGGATTAGGTGGATGACTCACTGTTTATTTGAACATAAACATAGCAGAGATCTGTATTTTATAGTGCCTCTTGTCAACATACTGTGGGGATCCATTAGGTTATGTTCCACCCATGGTCTGGAAAATCCCCATATGGTTGGAAATCCCCTGGTGTGGCCAGTAGTGATATGTGGGTTGGCCTAATATACTCAGGGTGGGTGGGTTCAGGCCAACCTTGCTGCACCTTTTGTGGGTCTCAGGTGGATTCAGTTGACCTTCTACTGCTGACTTCAGGCTTCCAGTTTTATAAACGTGCGCCTGCCCCATGGGTCTATGAATAGAGGGGGGAAGTCAAGTGCAGGCTGGTGTTGGTTTGGTGCTGGACCAAAATTGGATAAGGCAGTGGAAATGAGTAATTTCCCCTAGAGTACAGGGCCCCAAGCATTGTGAGCTCAACAGTGGAGGGTTTAGAGCTCAGAGGCAGTGAAGCGAATGTGATAGGAGCTACCTATGGATGTATTCCAGTAAAGAGGGGTTTGTTGCGCTCACAATGCAGACAGTGCTTGGAACTGTGCCCTGAAGATTGAAACAAGCTTCATATGCTCGGCTTGGATAGCTTGGGAGCCTGGCTTAAGGATCTGAGATGCTGTGGATGCCTTAACAGCTCTGTGTGAGTCCTGGTGATTCCTGCCAAAGAGAGGGTATGGAAAGGCTCCCCTGCGTGAGGACAGGTGTTGTTTGTGTGCCTGCTACATGGGAGCAGCTACCTCTGTCCACCAGGAGAGGTATGTGGGCAGATAGCACTTCCTGGGGAAAATTAAGAGCTCTTGGGAAAAATGGACTATGACTGTCTTTCTCCCCCTGGAGTGGAATGTGGGACTTTGCCTGGTAAGGACTGTGCAAGGGTTCGACTACCACACGGGTTCACCAGTGCAAGGGTATTATTTTTATTAGCATTGTAGTTGCCTTTTGCCTTTTTCTTTAATTTCTTTATTCTCACTTACTTACAGTTATATTTGTTTGTGGCATGTATATGTGATTATTGTTCTCTAGTGGGGCCACCCGTTGGTGTATCCCTGGATCCCACTAGGTGGAGGCACTGCTATAAAAAGAAATTTCCAGTTTCCTTTCATTTAGCAAAGGGAATTCAGGATCTTAAGATATACATTATGTATATCCTATAATAAAATAGAGTTACAATACCTTAAGTGATCATTGGAACCCTCTTTAGGTTCTCTAGCATCTTCCATTTATCTCAGTACCCTCTGTATAATAAACTATGCATTGTGGATCAATATATGAATTTTCACATGCAGCAGTGTTTCATTCCTATTGACATATTCGTGGTAAAACAGATCATTAAATGTAATTTGTCAATATTCCAAAATGGTTTCCCTGGAAAGAATAATTTCTTTCTCCAGACAAAAAAATTCCCTCGTAAAAAAAAGAATCTTGTCGTCCATAAACTTCAATGCATTCTGACAATTTGTGCCGTTTCACAAATTTTTGGCAAAGCCAAATGAGTCAGATTCGCTGATCCGTAGTTTTCAGTATTCCGTATTAAACTAACACAAGCAGTACATACCCAACATTACATACACAATTTCAGAAGGTGATGTTTCTAATGCTCACCCCAAGACCATGAGTATTACATTAATAAAATAATGTGGCACCAAAAAGGCCAGGCGATAATTTTTTACCAATTTCAGAAAGTAATAGCAGTGACATTTCAATAAATATATGTAGACTGTCCTGTTCCATAACACAATATTGTTTTCCCTGTTGTTGTTGTATACAGTCAATTACAGAGGATGGGCCTTTAGAGGCTTTGGTTCCAGATTGCACTTGATTTATTATGAAAACGCAAATGAGGAGTCATTTACTAATGCAAGAGGTGTATAAAATCTACATTTTTATCACCACAGTGTAGTGTTTCCCCTGTAACTCATGTCAATTAGTGATCGGCGAAACTCCCGCGTTTCACTTCACAGAAAAATTCGCGAATTTCCAGACAAATTCGCGAATTGGCGAAAAATTTGCGAAACGCGTTGCGTCGTTTCCGACGCGTGACTCGTTTTTGTTGGCGAATTTTTCTGCGGCAAATTTTTGCTGCCGTTTTGCGAATTTATTCGCCAGCGGCGAATCGCGGGAATTCGCCGCGAATTCGCCCCTGGTGAATAAATTCGCCCATCACTAATGTCAATATACAGAATAGCTGAGTCCATGTAAGGTCTTCCAAGTTATTAACAATTCACAATTTTATTCATCTAATAACACTGGGAACATTTGCACCAGGGAAGTAACCCAATGGCAACACGGTCAGCCAGTTGCAAGTGAAAAAGCGGAAGCAAAAATTTGAGCTACTCTCCAGGTCTGAGTTGGTTGCTGAGCCTCAGCAACCAATATCTTCGTCAGGCATACTACAAATGCAAGAGGTAATTTTAGCTTCTCTTGAGCTTCCCATTCCAAGTTTAAGTATCATTCTATTAGGAGCGGACAAGACAAAGGGACAAGAACCCATCACTAGCATTAATTTTGCAAATTCACCGATTTACTAACAGTGTCCCTGGCGAAAATTAGCTAGCGAAGTAGGTAGACTAGCACAACTTTGCACCCTTATGCCTGGCAAAGTTGCGCACTGATGAAGGGATGTAACTACCCTAATTTGCTAAGATGCCTATTTTATTGAACGTTACCTCTTGCGCTAGACTTTACTTTGCCAGGTCCGACCTGCCGAAGTTCAATGCAATAGATACTTTTTTTAGGGTGATAGTCTGAAAAATAGCGTAATTTTTTTGGGGTTACCCTCCTTCCCCCCTACATTTCCTAACATATGGCAACTCAACTATACAGTATACAGGCACATGTTTAGGGCAATAGGACAACTTTATTTTATTCATTAAAGGTTTTCTGGGCCTATGTAGTGTAATGTACTTCTATTATATGTTTAACATTGTGCCGTATGCAAATTAGTTATCGCTAGCGTAAATACGATTTGCCTGATGAAGTAACAGTAGTGCAACTTCGCTACCGTTTGCCTCCCTGAGCACAAATTCGCATTTTAGTGAATTTGCGTAGCACTGACGAAACTACACCTGGCGAAGTGCGTCGTACATCGACAAAGCGAACGCTAGTGCATTTTCGGCACTTAGTGAATTTGCCCCATACTGTTTTTCCTGTTTAAATAAAACATTAGTTCTGGAGCTGGCTCTGAATATCCATTAGCCAGAGCTGTCTTGGCCCCGTTAACAGCTGAGACTGGGTCTTGGCTTGGAAAAAGCCAAAGTGGAAAACCCTGGAAAAACCCTCAAGTGTTTATTTTCATCCTCATTCTAAATTGAATTATATAGTAAGACTAATCAATAGGCACCTGCTGATGCTGATGCTGATGATGATCCTTTAGAGCTACGCTCATTACTTGTTTCAGCCTTGTTTATTTTTTATTTTCAGGTGTTATTTGATGCCACATGTTCTTCTACAGAGGGATTTGTCTTACTTAAACATTTCATAGTCAATTTTATATTGCATCCCTCAGTATTTAATTGGAATCAGTGAACTGCATCTCCAAAGTCATGCCAGCTTTCAAGGAAAAAATACTATATATGTCACAACTCTACAGATCTGCCATGGTCGAGTTCTTCAAACAAGTGTAGAACATCAAACTCTCAGATATATAAGTCTGGCTGTATAAAAAATAAATCTCAACAATTTATAAGAAGCTCTGTACATTAAGTCATTTGTATTCATAGTTGGTGTCACTGCAGCCAGTTCTGTATGCAACACAGTAGAAAGAATAATATTTTCAGGATTAAACTTTCTTCAAAAGGAGCCCTAGAAGTGGAAACAGGCACACTCATCTAAATGCAGACAAAGGAGAATTTGGATACTGTATAATACTGTTTAAGCATTCCCTGTTTACTGAGTGGCATCTAGAATTCTACAAAAAGATTTTACCTTACACAGAAGAGCTGGTGAAACAGCCCAGAGGCGTATGAGATCTCATCTGATCAACATAGCCCCATATCCATGTACCAAAAGCACTATACATTACATGCCACATTTTTAGCCCAATCATTTCTCAGGGTTTCATTTATCATTTTCATTATTGTCATCATCATCATCATCTTCATAATTATTCATTGTGATGAATCATTAGTAAGCAAGAGAGGTTTTACTGCAGAGAAGAGGAAGTAGGGTATCGAATACACCCACTGTTAGGAGAGCCTGATAGTTACATAGTTAAATTAGGTTGAAAAAAGACAAAGTCCATCAAGTTTAAACCCTTCAAATGAAAACCCAGCATCCATACACACACCCCTCCGTTCTTTCCCATAAATTATAGATGCCCATATCTATACTAACTGTAAAGTTTAGTATCAAAATAGCCTTTGATATTATGTCT
>CM044441.1:11201839-11219371 GCA_024363595.1 Xenopus borealis | reverse complement strand
CTTTATACATTACATGTTTGCCTAACTAACTATATTAGAAACATTTTTCATTTTGCACAGCCTATCTATTTATCCCATTTTTATACCGAACAATTCCTTTAATAATAGGGATATCTTCTCGAAGTTTTTTTACTTCTAAAATTTGGCCCTTAGTAAATCTGCCCCTAATGGTTGAAGTGAATAGTCGAATAAAATTTGAATAATTCAAATTTCTAAGTAATTTTTGGGCTACTAAGACTATCGAATTGAACGATGCATTAGAATGATTTTTATTCGACTGAAAACAGAAATAGGTCCATTTTCAATCAAAAATAACATTTAAAAAAATTAGATGATCAAATTTCGAGGTTTTAACTTCAGTATTCGACCCTCAGGGGCAGATTTACCAATGGACGAATTTCGAATTTAAAAAACTTCAACCACTGAATTTTTTTGGGAGGCCATTTTCGTTTGAAAATGGACCAGACAGGTCAGTTTTTGATCTAATTAAAATCGTTCAAATAGTTTGAATGCATCATTTGATTCAAACGATTTGAACGATTTTAACCAGAACTTTTCAGAAAATTTTCAGGACAGGTTTTAGGAGGTCCCCCATAGGTTAAAATTACAATTTGGCAGCTTTAAGGTGGCAAATAGTTGAAAGATTTTTAAAGGGCCAGTACTTCGAAATTCGAAATTTTTTTTCAATTCGAATCGAATCTTGGGCTATTCGATAGTTGAAGTAGCCCAAAATTACTTCAAAATTCAAATTTTTTTAATTCGAATTTTATTTGAATATACACTTTAACCCTTAGTAAATGTGCCCCTTGTGTAAGAATCTTTATGCTTAAATATGCTTTCACATAAACTTCATAACACTGTTAATTACATTTACTAAAAATAAGCTAATATTTATTTTTTCTATTTTTGGAGCAGAGTGAATTGGCTGATGGGTATTTCTTGCAAAATCATGTATTTTTCTAAAAATATTATTATAATGTATCTATTATTTGATTAAAATCATTGCTGTTGTTGCAGCTGCTACTACAAATTTTATTATTATTTTTGCTACTACTGTAAATAATAATTAATAGTCTAAACTAAATTCTAAGGTTAGCATTTATTTGACTAAAATTGTGGTAATTTTTATTATTTGATAAAAACAATAATTATTTCAAACATTTTTGACTAATAATATTTTTTAGCAATGTTTATTATTATACATTTAGGTGTCTAAAATATTATTATAATGTATTATTTGTACTTACTAATGCTAATAATATTTTTACACTAGTTATTAAGATAATGTTAAAATGTTTATTACATTTATTATTATGTTTAAAGGGATATTGTCATGGGAAAAAACATTTTTTTTCTCAAAATGCATCAGTTAATAGTGCTGCTCCAGCAGAATTCTGCATTAAAATCCATGTCTCAAAAGAGCAAACAGATTTTTTTTTATATTTCGTTTTGAAATCTGGCATTGGGCTAGACATATTGTCAATTTACCAGCTGCCCCAAGTCTGTTTACTGCTGTACTGCAAGTTGAAGTAATATCACCCCTCCCTCCCAACCCCCCAGCAGCCTAAGGCTCAGGCCAGACGGGAAGATTCCTGGCGACTAATTGACTGGTGACTAATCTCCCCGAACCACTTCTCCCTGCCCTCCAGCATCTTTAATGAATAATTGCCTGCGCCTATTCACACGTGGCGCTTCGCTTTCCCGAAATCGCTCAAAATTGCCTAAGGAGGCAACTTCAAGCGACTTCGGAAAGCCAGCACCGCGTGTGAATAGGTGCAGTCGATTATTCATTAAAGACGCTGGAAGGTAGGGGAAGCGGTTCAGGGAGATTTGTAGCCCCAAAGAAGAGACGATTACTCACCAGGCGACAAATCTCCTTGAATCTTCTAGTCTGGCCTTACCCTTACAACAGAACAATGAGAAGGTAACCAGATAACAGCTCCCTAATTCAAGATAACAGCTGCCTGGTAGATCTAAGAACAGCACAGTAGTAGAAACCCATGTCCCACTGCGTTCCATTCAGTTACATTGAGAAAGAAAAACAACAGCCTGCCAGAAAGCAGTTTACCTCCTAAAGTGCTGGCACAAGTCAGATGACCAGGGGCAGCTGGGAAATCAACAAAATGTCTAGCCCCATGTCAGATTTCAAAACTGAATATAAAAAAAAATCTGTTTTCTCTTTTGAGAAATGTATTTAATTGCAGAAGTCTACTGGAGTAGCACTCCATGCATTTTGAAAAAAAAACATGTCAGTATCCCTTTAAAATATTATTTTAATTTACTAATTAACCAAAACTGTTGTTTTATTATTATGATAATTATAATTCTTTTTATTATGTATATAGCACCAATATATTTAATAGAGATTATGTATCATTTACATAAATATAAATGTTGAAGTTAAAGGGCTTATGTCTTTTTTCCACTCACCGTGTTACTACAGTATATTATTTAAAATAATAAATCCCCCCTCCTGCACCTCATTATACAAAGAAAACAAACTGACATTTAAATTCTGATTGATAGCTCAAAATACCCTTAAAGTATGTCTGCTTTCCATGTAATTATAGTTAAAATTAGCCTTGCAACACCAAAACTAATATTGTTTTATGACACATTCCAATTTATCTTTAGAAAACACACCTACGAGCAAATTATATTTTAAGTATGCTATTAAGCCGTGAGTAAATAATTTACCAAGAATAGTTTAGATGACTTGAAGGACAGAATGTTATGAAAATGAACCTGACTGTGCATATTCAGAATTAATGCAACATTTTCCCCTGTCTATGATTTAATTAGGTAAGTTCTCATTTTGGGTGTTAGATAAAATATATGATGTACTATAACAATTGTTAAAATGTGCTGAACATAAAAAAAATCCTCCAAATTTTTACATTAAGTTTAACTGGAAACCCTGCAGCACAGTGATGATATTAAATAAAAGCAGCTCAATAAATCTGTGTAGACTTGGCTTAACTTAATTGTAAAACAGTTTTTTAAGGCTATTTTCATTAATGGGGATTAATTCTATTACATAAAATGCAAGAAGAAATGCCAATTCTGTGGATTGTGTTTCAGTTTTAGCTTCCTACACAAAGGAAATACAAGTACACATTACAAAAAAGCAGGGTCAGTGGCATGAAGTACAAGGTCATTTTGCCCCAATAGGTGCATGGAATATCCAGAATGGTCATGCTCTGGAGTTTTCCAGATAAAGGGTCTTTTCACAGTTTGTATGTTGTTGTCTGCTAAAATTTTTAAACATGATTTAAAACCCAACTGCGCTGTTTTGTCTCTTATAAGGATAAATTATATCTAAGTTAAGATTAAGGGGCAGATTTATTACGTTTCAAGTTGTGCTTTCCCATGAAAATTAGAGTAGTTTTTTGTCAAAACTCACATTTTCGGTTAAAAAATTTTTTTTGAGAATTTTTATACCCCGACCCTGGAAATAGCTCAAATATTTAAATACACCATCTAAAACCTGTCAAGGTCATGTAGGAGTCAATGGCAGAGGTCCCTTGAACCATTTGGAGATGTTAACAGCCTTCATGAAGTTTTTTCAGAGGGTTTTTCCTGAAAACTCAAATAATTGGAGCAATTCAAGATTTTTTTCCCATGGACTTGGGTTTCGCAGAATTGTTTTTTCCCATTTGAGTTTTTTCTTAAATAAGATATCATCCGAGTTCATTCGAGGTACTGTTTTATTATTACAGAGAAAAAGGAAATCATTATTAAGAATTATAATTATATGTTTCAAATGGAGTCTATTGGAGATGGACTTCCTGTAATTTAGAGCTGTTTATTTCTGGCTAATGGATTCCTTATAGTAGGAATATGCAAAACAGATATGACCACATCTTTAGGAAACAATCCTGACAACTACAAATATTAAGCCAATTAGCTATTTTAAAGTTTTGTTTTAAGAAATCATCTACTGTATGTCATTTATCATTTCTGGCATATAGCTTTTTGCTTCCAGTGAAGTCCCCTGGAATTAATCAACTCATCCCCTTGAAAAAATTGTCAGTCCGGCTGAAGATTAGCCCCATGTTGGTTTATGTCAGTATTCAAACAGATGATATGATGATTAAAACCAGCCAATGAATGAATCGTAGTAGTGACATTTAAAGGAACAGTTTAGTGTAAAAATAAAAACTGGGTAAATATATAGACTTGATAAAATAAAAAATAGTTCTAATATAGTTAGTTAGTACAAATTTACCTATAAAAGCTGGAGTGAGCGAATGTGTAACATAGCAGAACATAACACGACTTCCTGCTTTTCAGTTCTTAACTCTGAGTTAGCCAGTGACCATAAGGGGGGCCACATGGGACATAACTGATCAGTGAGTTTGCAATAGATCCTCGGCATTCAGCTTCAAAAGCAACAGTTATAACCCATGTGGCCCCCATCAAGTCACTGATTGGTTACTGACTGGCAACCAATCAGTGTAAACCAAGAGCCATACAAAGCAGGAAGCAGTGTACTGGCTATTATGTTAGACATTCAGTCACCCTAGACTTTATAGAGTACATATTTGGCTAACTTACTATATTAGAAAGTTTTTTTTATTTTGAACAACCTATCTATTTACGTAGTTTTTATTTTTATATTAAACAGTTCCATTAAAGAGTGGGCATTAATAAGCAAATTAAGTCCTTTTGGATTTTCTAACCTGCTTGATAGATATCTGGCTGTTTATTGGCCAGATCTTAATCTGACAAGCTATTGGAATGCCCTATGTATGGACCATTAAAAAGCAGATTATATATACAAGAATGCAGTGAAACACATTTCTTTCAGTTGGGTGTTAGTACACAGCACAAGTCAGCAGCTGCACTGAACACTAACAGCTATCTCCTATCTCTAAAATCTATAAATTTATATCTAAGAGACAAATCTCCTGTAGGAATTTCTAAATATTCATGGCAATTGTTCCAACATGGAAACTAGGGAGGTTATTTATCAAAGGTCGAGTATTAGAGTTTTTTTTTTACCTAGAATGAACTCAAATGAGCTTGAAACTCGAATGGTATCGTATTTAAGAAAAGACGCAAATGGCAAAAACCCAAAATCTCTCAAGTTCAACTCCTGCAACCAGAAACTTGAATTAATTGAGTTTTTGGCAAATAAACCTTCAAATCACTCGAATCAATTGCGTTTTTGGGCAAAACCCACCGGAAAAAACTCACGAAGGCTATTTACATCTTCAAATTGTTCAAGGGACCTCTTCCCTTGACTGGTACATGACCTTGCCATAGTGTATTGTTGTATTCAAGCTATTTCCAGTGTCGGGGTATAATACATCATGAATATTCAAGTTTTTTTTACATGAGTTTTGACCAAAAAATACAACTCAAAAACTCGAACCTTAATAAATCTGTCCCTAAATGATGAAATCTAAAATGATCCATAATTATGTCTGACGATTGATAAATCAGCCCATAGCTGGCCAAAGTACAGCAGTGCCAGTATTTTTCCATTCCAGCTTAACTTTGTTGTTCCTGAGGTTTATGTCAATGGGAGCCCTATTGATGCTGTGTAAATTTAATTTCCTTCTTAAAATGTTTATCAACTTTCTTGTCACACGGAGTGTTTCTGATGGAGATATTATTCTACAGAATTTTTTTTCCCAGCTGTTTAATATTTTCCAAGCTTACAATAGCCAGAGGAGTGCATGCAAAATTAATAATAGAAACAGAAAAATCAGAGAGAACTGGCAGGGATCCAGCTCCAACTTTCTTGTAAAGCGACGTAAGACAATGGGAGTGATCAGTCACTGAATGTTCTGATTATACAGCAAATATTTCGAAGTACTTTCCCATTAAAAATCCTTCGACTTCAACTATTCACCAGCTTAAAGCTGCCACATTGCCATTTTAGACTATGGGGGACCTCATAGAACCTGACCTGAAAATTTTTCAAAGTTCCAAGATGGATTTTGCAGAGAATCATTTGAATCCTTCGATCGATTCAATGGTTTTTTATTCGATCGAAAAAGCACTTTAAAAAAACTTCGAAGGTCGAATCTTAGAAGTAAAAAATTTCAAGATTCGACCTTCAAAGTTTTTTTTAAAGGGCTTTTTCAATCAAAGAAAAAAATGTTCAAATCTGCCCCTAAGAGATGTTGGTGCAAATGCTTGAAGTGGCCACTTATTATAAGAATGTCCAAGGAAGCAAAATAAAGACAAAGGCAATCCTCCAATGCCCTAGACATGAGCCCACCGTAAAACAAATGGGGTATGCCCCTCAAATGGTAAAAAAAAGTTTAAATAAACACTTTTAATAGTCACAACTTTTAAAGATAATCCTTCTTTAAAATATGAAAAATAACGCCAGCGTTTAAAAATTTTTTTATGACTTTTCAAGAATACAGGATATGATGTCACTGGCATAAGACTGAGGAGGATGTAGCCTCATCTTATCAGTTTGTTAGTTCTAAGTTGGTAAAGGAAACTCTGGTGAAAGTAACGTTCTGGAAAATTCAATTCAAATGGCAATTATGGTCTCTTTTGCTAGCTAATTGTCCTCTACATCTGTTAGTAAATTGGCGATATCCCTGCTGATGGGATTTCTGGTGAATTTTCGCTAGCGATGGCCACTTTACCCTTTACTAAGTCTGCCCCATAGAGTGGTGAAGATAAGTCTGCCCCTATTTGTTTGCCAGTCTCCTGGTTCCATCATTAACAGGACAGTGCCCAGTGTCTAGCATACTGCAATATATATATGCCTGAAGGACTCCTGCTGCCTTCTTATTCATTGCTACATATTAATTCCAAGAAATGTAAACACATTAAAGCATAAGAACAGACATTTATTGACAGTCTATTCAATACACATTACACATTATTACCAATGAATATAATCTATGAATTATATTAATGCCAGAAGAAATATCATGTCTTGTATGTATGTTTTATATATACTGACATGTTCACTAGATTTACTCACAGCTTGATGCATATGAATTCATCTTATTGATTGTATTTGTAGAAGGAAAATGCTATTAGAGGCTATGCTATTTAATAGATAACCTTAATACAAAGGCAACTGTGATCACATACTGTAGCTTATTATATGTAAACATGTCAGAAATAAATAAAATAATCAAAACAGGAAGCTTTGCATCAATTATCAGGAAACATAATAATGCTATTTCCCACATTGCCCTATTTAAATACACTTTCTTCATTAATAACTGAGTTGTTTCTTCTTTGTAATATTACAATAGTACCTAATCTTAAATTGGATGTTAGAAGCTGCCTGGTCTACAACTAGGGACCTTGTATTTGTTGGCTGCTGCTCCTCCTGGTTGATCCATAGGACACTGCATAGGTTCAGGCTTGAAACCAGTGTTAAAGACTAATTTTCTCTATATTTCTACCTCTACTTTGCTTTATTGATACCTTTATTAAAATAAGAGGCTATTTAAGACTACCTCTTAATTGTACCATGGCTGGATCCTTGAGTTTCTATCTAAGTTCTTCTGTGTTTTAGTCCTGTGTCCTGAGGGACTGCAAATGTGTTCCTGCCTTGTATTTATACTTCTTCTAATGATCTACTGATCTACTTAAACCCTTACAACCTGATAACAAGTAGCCTCACACCCAAGATTATTGACCAAAAGCTTGTTGGCTGTTCTTCCCTTATTGCTTTCATCTGTGATGATCTAGAGCAGGGAACCTCAACCTTTTCAACCCATGAGCAACATTCAGAACTAAAAGGAGTTGGGGAGTAACACCAGCATGCAAAATGTTCCTGGGGTGTCAAATAAGGGCTGTGATAGGCCATTTAGTAGCCCCATGTGGATTGTCAACCTACAGATCTGTTAGGCAGTGCATCTGGTTTTTATGCAACCAAAACTTGCATTCAAGCCTGGAATGCAAAAAAGAAGCACCTGCTTCGAGGCCACTGGGAGCAACATCCAAAGTGCTGGAAAGCACCATGTTGCTCACGAGCTACTGGTTGGGGATCACTGATCTAGAGAATGTTGCTTTCTGCTACACTTGGTGACACTCAAAAAGCTTGGTGATCCATAGCCCTAAATAAAGCAGGGTATTTTATAATTCATTGTGAAGACAGGAGTCGGTCATATGAGAAAGTTATAAAAGGCAAATAAAGATGGTAAAGGGGCAACAGAGTAGGGTGGCAGAATGTTATCAGCAAGATTTAATCAAGCTAAAGGTAACAGAATATTTGAATAGGGAACATTTTCTGCAATGGGTTTCTCTTCATATACAAGTCATAACTATCCAGACACACAATACATCCACAAGTATCCAAACACCCTTTCTAAAGCCAGATGTTCTCATATAAAATACTCACTGTTGGATCCAAACTGTCTTTGGAAAGAATGTCGCAACAACAACTATCCATCAGAAAGATGGTGTCTTCATGATAAGCAGCTTCACACAAGCTGAAAAAACCTCATTAGCACATTTTTCCACTATGCTGGAGGGGATGTAGCTACACCGGCACCCTGCCTTATACCTGTTTATTCAGGTCTTGCCCTATTATCCAACCTCTCTGGAATGAGGTTGCAGCTCTCTTAAGCAGACAAATAGATACAAATAGAGATACTAATACAAAAAGTAATAGCTGTCTTTCTAGTAGGCAAACCAATGCTGAAAAGAGGAAATAAAAAGATGGGTGAACATTAATAAAGTTTTAGAATCAATCAATAGTAGTGATTCCCAACCAATGGCTCTTGAGCAGCATGTTGCTCACCAATCTCTTAAATGTTGCTCCCAGTGGCCTAAAACCACTGGCTATTTTTGAATTCTTGGCTTGGACGCAAGTTTAGGTTGCCTAAAACCATGTGTATTGCCAAACTACAGGCTGCCAGTAAACATAGGGGCTACAAAATGGCCAATCACAACACATATTTTGCACTAGCCAGGAATATTTGTCATGCTTGCGTTGCTCCCCAACTTAAAGTTGCTCATGATGAGTAAAATGTTTTGTGGACCGCCGTTCTAGTGGTTTGGTCTGCTTGGGAGATGGAGCCTAAAGACTGATTCAGAGTCAAGCTCACTCCTTGACATGGTTTGATAATAAAAATGTAATACGTGTTTTCAGTTTATTTTTTAAATGTATTTTAATAAAATTTTTGGGGAGTGAGTTGACTTAGATCTATAATGATTTGCCTATGAATCCCAAGATGCATACCCTGGTTCAGATGCCAAAGTCAACACCTTGGCATATACTACAAGTTATTTAATTTCTTCATGTACATTCTTCATTGCCATGAATCTTAATTCCATAGTTCTACAATAAGCAAGCTCTATATAAATACCTAACTTTTTATATTTTAAAGGCTCAAATAAAATATCAGAGTGTGCCAGAATCCTATGCCAACCTTATGTATGGATAATTAAAGAAAATGCCACAAGATTTTCCTTTAGTTAGTTTTAAAAAAAAACTATTTTGGCTCACTAACCAGTAATTTTAAAACTATAGCAAGATACATAGAAGAGAATCTAAACAGCTCTAGGGAAAATCAGCATGAACCCAAAGACAATTATTTACCCAATTGTTGAGCAAGTGGATGTCCAGCTCCATTCTCTGTATTTTTAATTCTTTGCGAACACAAGCCTTGCAGAACATAGAATTTGTCACTTTTTATTATTTCTCCTGCTGACAAACAAAACAAATGTGCATAATAAATTCAGCTGCTCCTCCTGGCTGCTAACTCCACTGACTTTTGGAATATAAAAACTAATGTTCTCAGCCCAAAGCAGATATATATATATATATATGGTGATATGGTGATATGGTGATATGGTGAAATTAATCATTGCATCACCTAAAATTACGGCACAAAGTACAGAGCACAGCCATGAACATGCACATGTATGATGGAGACATGCAATGGAGGGTCACATTTAACCTCTTTACTGAGAGGGGTTTTCATCTTGCAGAAGTGCCATTTGATAGAGCTAAAAGTAATCCCGAAAACATCATTTTGACGGCATTAATTGCAATTTTTTAGCCAGTTGTTTAATGTTTAATGCTTCATCTTATATTTATTATGGTGTTTGAATGATTTGCCTTGTAATTTTGCCTCTTTTTAGCTTGCAGACAGCTGTGTATTTGAGACAAAAAATTGTCTACAGAGGCCCTCTGCATTAGCATCTGGGTTTTTTTTTTTTTTTTTTTAAATGGTGGAAAATGGAAAAGATCTTTTTTGGGGTATAAAATTATTTATTTTTTCTTTTTGTTTACAAAAGGACTGAAACTGAAACCCAGCATTCTGTTCTTGATGAAATCCCAGTCTAATATTTGGCCTAAAGGTTCACCATATCTGTTTGTATTTAGTTTGTTAAAAGCTAAATCAACGTTACAATTTTGATCTGAATAATTGTTTTTGGGATTTTGTTTTCAAGTTTTCATTTGTCAGTACTTTGTCAGTAAATTGGCTAATATCTCGAAAACTTGTTTTGAGGCTTTAAGTTTAATGGAGTGGAAGATCACATTTTAAACATAGGGGTTATTTATTTAAGTCCAAACGCCAAAAGCTCCAAAGAATCGAGATTTTTTTTTTTATTACAAAATCAGAATTTTTTGTGAAAGAAAGTAAAATTATTTGGGATTTATTCTATCTGAGGATCGAAAAAGTAAGAATCTGAAAATCAGGCATCTCAAACCTGCTGAGGTTGTATATAAGTCAGTGGTAGAAGTCCCTAAGATATCCTGATCTGCTCTGGGTTTCATGCAATAATCAGAAGATTTTGTGGTTTTTGTACAGAAAATCTGAAAAATTTGTACGATAAATAAGAGGAAATAATCTGTGCAGATTTGGTCAGATTATATTTTTGAAAAAAATTTGATGATTTCGGATTTTGATAAATAGCCCCCTTAAAGGAATTGCTCAGTGTAAAAATAAAAACTGGGCAAATAGATGGGCTTTGCAAAATAAAAAAAATGTTTTCAATATAGTTAGTAAAAAAATGTAATGAATAAAAGCTGGAGTGGCTGGATGTCTGACAGAACACTACTTCCTGCTTTTCAGCTCTCTTGGTTTCCATTGATTGGTTACCAGGCAGTAACCAATCAGAGACTTGAAAGAGGACCACATAGCTCGTAACTATTACTTTTGAATCTGAGCTGAATGTTGAGGGTCAATTGCAAACTCACTGAACAGTTATGTCCCATGTGGCCCCTCTTATAGTCACTGACTAACTCAGAGTTAGAGAGCTGAAAATCAGGAAGTAGTGTTCTGTTATGTTACACATCCACTCACTCCAGCCTTTATACATTACATTTTTGGCTAACTATATTAGAAACATTTTTACTTTTCCACATCCTATCTATTTACCCAGTTTTTATTTTTTCACTGAACTGTTCCTTTAATGTTAAACATGGGTTTAGGGCTTTGCTAATGTCAGGCACAAATGTTATCTCTCGGCTTTAAGTATATTATATATATATATATATATATTTATTTTCCATATAATCAGCTACTTCTTCATGCTATCACATACTTATTCCATAATTAATATCCCTGGGGAGGTTATTTGCTCTAAACCATTGGCAGAACTGTATAGCAGCACACTTCACTCAACATTTACACTGATTGATGGGATGAGCCCGATGCACTGCAGATGTGGCTATGACATTTAGGTACAGAGATAACTAATATGCAAGCTCCAACATGGGAGTTTTCTTTCATTCCCATCTCATCTTCCCGTGACTTTTCTCATTGTTTTTCCCTCCGAGCCTCTCTCACATGCCTCCAACAAAACATAAAGTCTGTTTTAGCCTGAAAACAATATGCATCATTTAATAGAGGAGAGAAGCAGTACCAAACTAATGTTTTCAATAAAAAGTTAAAGCCACTAAGATATTTCATTGTGCAACTACACAAACTTCCCTTTTTTTCCAGGAATGTGATTTTTAGCTCAGTCTCACCCAAAAACTGTTGCAGCATTGAATGCAGGTGTCTTTGCCACCTGATGCTTCTCTCAGTTGTTTTATTCCAAAAAAAAGGCTTTTATTTCCCATGATAACTAAACAAGTGGTAAAATGTTAGTGCTGATTAAAAAAAAATCCACAGCTGAAAATGGTGCCTAACGACAGGGCCGGATTTCGTGAAGCAGCGCCCCAAGGCCAAATGGTCCCAGCGCCGGCTTCTTCTTGCACGCCACTCCCCACTGGCCGCTGCACTGTCCTAGTGCTGACTCCTAGGCGTACCCACACACTCTCAAGAACCAGAGCACTGGGGAGCTTAGAGTTCCCGGTGCTCCTTTGGGATGTGACTTGGCATAATGCCGCCCCTAAAATCCTGCCACCCCTAAAATTTTGCTGCCCCAGGCCTTTGTGGCCTCAAATCCAGGTCTGCAGCCAGAACCCTGTGACTGAAAAGATGAAGGATGAAATATATTCACATATGCATTGGGAAAACTGGCTATTTTTGTTACAAAAAAAATCATAATTATCAATTCAACTGGACTTCCAGTGTTGTTGGGGGTCACCAAGGGGAGTTGCAATTGTGGCTGATCTGTTAATGCAGTTGAGCTCAGTTTTTGGTCTGGTTGGTGTCATTGGGATTCAGGGTGCTAGTGATGTGCATGCCAAATTGTGCTGCAGAGATTGACAAATGGAACCATGGAACTACAGTCCGATGGCTAGAGGGGGGTAGCGGCTTGTGGGTGGTAGAGAGTGCTTGCAGCCAGGGAGCCAAGGAGTGGAGTGGGGGCCCCTAAGGCAGCAGGCCCAGTGGGCCCTGGGTCACCTATTCCAACACAAAGAGCCCCTTTTGATGCATGTATTTTTAATTAAGGGGAACTTTGGACCACAGCTGCACTAGTGGTTGTAAATGACAGGTGTGCTCCGCCAATGAGGCGTGTTGAGGCACTCGCCTCAGGAAAACTAAGAGCTGAATTTCCGGTTTAAAAACCAGCGCTCTGCACTAGCGCCACCACCCTACCACTGTTCGGCGCTGAAAAAAGTGAGCGCTGTGGGGAAGGGGGGCGGCATATTGAAGGCCACCTCAGGATATCAGGGATCGCCCCTGGTAAATGACATCTATATTGTTCATTTAAATGGGGAGGACACTTCGTGCCTGAAATCCTGAAGACAAAACTGAGGCAATGATAATAAAGGGGTAAATAATAACAAGAAGGGTCATCAGACATCCTGGTGGATATCTTGTACAGTGAATGTCCCTCAACTTTGACCCCCCATTGCTTTTCAGTTCAGAATCCAACTGTTCTACTTTTTTAAAGCACCTGTAGGAGGACCAGGCCAACAGTTTGAGAACATCTGCACTATCCAAAAATGCTGGTAAATATTGTGTAATTGTATTGTCGCGTTAAACCAATGTACTTGAAACTTTCTAATGAACAAAATTGACTCAATTTTATCCAAAGTCATTGTGTTATTGTGCAGTTAAGTTTCCCTATCATAAACATGACCTGACTGTAACAATAATTGGACATACCCAGACCTATTCTATTCTTTATAGGAATGCAGAGCCAGACTGTCTGACAGATTAAAGCCAACCACCTTTCATTGAAGTGGCTCATCTCTGTGAATTCATCAGCGCTTTGTACCCTACTCTCACCTAATGATAAACCATGATAGATTTTTGCTGGTGTCTGTTTTACAAAAGCAAAAGCTTTGAGGAACCGGACCTCTATTGTATGTAATTATTCAGACTGATGAGACATGTTTTTTGTTCTAGTGCTGGGTGGAAATGTATTAAATTGGGTATTTTAGACAATTTGATTAATTTTCTCAAGGAAAGAACATAGCGTGAAGTTATTTTTATATATTATATTATATGACTCCGTTACTGCAGATTTATTAGGCGATCTCTCACACAAATTCCCAAATCTCGTGGCCTTTAAAACACACTAGCATTAACTTACTTAATAAGAAAGGTCTGACTCAAGATAATACAAAAAGGGGGGTTGTGGTTGCACTCCTGGGGCTAAGTAAAGTATATAAGTATAATGGAAGTGCTACTGACTTGGCCATTTAATCAGTGCACATTCTCTGATTCCCTCTCTGACCAATTCAGTCTAAATGCAAGTGCATAGGTTTACAAAAACAAGGGTTTTTAGTTACAAAGTTATGATCATAAAGTTGATAAGCCACCATACCACGTCAACGTAAACCCCATACGGTGGTCCCTAACTTGTTTACCTCTGGTCATAGTAAAAAAGGTTTAGTACCCCTCTGCATAGTAACATAGAAGTAGATGTGTCCTGAGCCTTGGTTTGTCTGAGGGCTAAATCCTCCCCCGCCACTAACTAGTGGCTTTTAAGAGAGAGAGATTGCCCAAACCAACGCCCATTTTTTAAAGAAACAATGAAATAATGAAAAAAGTGAAGGCTAAGTAAAGCTATGTGTAAAAGTGCACATTTAAAACAATGTGTATACTACGTGCAAGTGTAAATGTGAATATGAATAAGAGTGTGAATATGAGAAAGCATTAGTAAGAAAGACAAACTGTGTTATAAATATACATAAGTGTAAAAGGTGTTACCTGCAGATGTTGCAATTAAAAACATAGGACCACCATTAATAAAAAGGGGGGGTATGAGGGTGCTCCACGTGAAGCTCAGCCACAGCTTCCGGCTACATTTCAAATACAAAAAGGGGGGTTGTGGATGCACTCCTTATTTATATTCACATTTACACTTGCACGTACTATACACATTGTTTTAAATGTGCACTTTTACACATAGCTTTACTTAGCCTTCACTTTTTTCATTATTTCATTGTTTCTTTAAAAAATGGGCGTTGGTTTGGGCAATCTCTCTCTCTTAAAAGCCACTAGTTAGTGGCGGGGGAGGATTTAGCCCTCAGACAAACTAAGGTTCAGGACACATCTACTTCTATGTTACTATGCAGAAGGGGTACTAAACCTTTTTTACTATGACCAGAGGTAAACAAGTTAGGGACCACCGTATGGGGTTTACCTTGACGTGGTATGGTGGCTTGTCAACTTTATGATCATAATTTTGTAACTAAAAACCCTTGTTTTTGTAAACATATGCACTTGCATTTAGACTGAATTGGTCAGAGAGGGAATCAGAGAATGTGCACTGATTAAATGGCCAAGTCAGTAGCACTTCCATTATACTTGTATACTTTACTTAGCCCTAGGAGTGCATCCACGACCCCCTTTTTTGTATCTGACTCAAGATAAGGCATACAGTATTTATCCCACTAAACACAACGCCATTTTTTCGAGATGGTAAATAACCATATGAGGGGTAATATTAACATTGCAACTTATCTAGTGACCCATAGCAACCAGCAGAAATGTTCTTTTTGATTATTTGCCTTTCATTCTGCTTGTCTGTATATTCTTACTGCTTGGAGGGGATTAATACATGAGCATTTTGAGTGGCTTTCTCTATGACTTCTATGGCTTCTGACTTCATTAGCACAGAAAGGAATTACAAAAACTGACACTTAACATAACTTTTCTTATATCCTCTAAAGACCCCCTTGGCCTGCTAATTCTCTTTTCATGAAGCCACCAGCAGCGCTATTCTAGACATCAAGGTAATGGCATCATAATGGTCTAATCACTTAAACACAATCCCTTGAGAAACCCATGCCTCCTGGGGAAAGAATTGAAACATGAAAACCCCTAGTCCCTAATATGAACACCTATGGTTTCTCTCTTTTTCAGAGAAAAACTTTTCTATCAACTTTATGAGCACAGAAATGTTATTCAAAAGAGACATTTGCTTTAGCTATTTGTTAGTTAAGAAATTGGGGGGTAGCATTTAAGGACACCTGGATGCTGAATGAAAATGTTGATATAATTGTTGCCTTTAGAGCCGTACCAGCCCAACATTATCTCCAAGCTTGACCACTGCCAACTGTCAGCAGCTTATTAGCCTGTCTATGGGGCTAACATGTCAATTTCCCCAACTGAGGCTCAGATATCAATCAGACTGGAAAAGGTTGGAGAGTTCTTTCTGTGAGTCTATGTGCAGGGGCTGGAGACTGAATAGGTTCTTAGGAAATCCAGGTGCTGGGCGATTTAACAATGGGACTTGGGACTTTTTAATTATAAATGTTTCTGAACACTGTCCTAGATATGAAACTTTGGATATTGCTACTTGCTGGTGAACAATAAAAGCTGTCCATATGGACTTACAGGGCAATGATCTAAATTGACTGCAGAAGCACTGCATGTAAGCAATTCCGCTGAGAGTATTCCCTTGCGCTTTAATGTGAATAAAAGTGATTTCGCTTTTTACTTTTGATCTGATGAAACCATATATTATCCTCTCATCCTCTCTTGCACTGAGATCAGCTCAAAAAAAGCCAAAAAGAAAGAAAAAAGATCCAGCAATCCAACAGCAGAGACCATTATCTACTGTACATATATTCTCATCCTGTCCCATCAATATAAGTCTAAAATAGATATACAGTATATTGGTATATTGGATATTTGCTTAGAATTATATTTACTTTAATAATACAAAAAATGTTTTTTGGGGTAGAAGACCCCCTAGTCTTTAAAGGGGATATCTTTCTCATTCTTTGCACCTCTTTTGCAGGTTCTCTTAAGCTTTCATTCTCATTTTCATATACACTAACACACTGCATGTTTCTTCCAATCTTCTCAATCAGACCTCATGGCACCAATATATTATAAGAATTATGGGAATCTGAGTTTTAACCCATTCTATTAACCCCTCAATAAATTATGAAACATGTTCATCGAAGGGTAAAGAGATAACCCTGAATAAAAAAAAGAAATGCTCCAAAACTCATTTTACTTTAATCACCTTTGGTTCACGTATGCATCAATCTGTATGTTAATTTAAAAGATCCAGATTATTATTGCTTGGTGAATAGACTTGCTCACTATATACATGGAATGTATATACTGTATCAAAGAAAGGAGATGCTTGCCAATATCATAAAATATAAGGATATTAGAAGTCACGGTTCCATGACCTGTATAAATGCACTCATGTCATTATATAGTCATGAAACTCCATGGTGCCTGCTAATATCTATATTATAAAATAGGGGGAGGCAATATTCCCTAAATAAACAGAGGCGCCTTTCAAAGATTATAGCCTTGATACAGCTATAGAGTAGAATAAACCAAACCACATTTTCATAATTCTTATCTATATATATATATAAAACTCAAAGCTCATTTTAAAACCGGTGTGATACTGCTCTTCCAAGAAGCAATATATGAAATTAGGTTTAGGTTATAGTTTATTTTTCCCACTGAATGAATATTTATTCCTATATTTTCCAGGTGTGAAACAGCAGTGGTACGTAAGGTGCCATTAATAAGATATAGGCCGATATTTTTAATTAAAGCAGCTGTTTCATTCTTAAAAAGTGCTTTTCGTCGTATGAAAAATATTCAGCAGATTAAGGCTTCTCGAAAACAGGTTCGGGCGGAGAATTCCCAAAGCACTTGCCTTTTTCTTGACTTCAGAGTTTATTAAGAACAACCTGAGCGTCTCAATTCACCAGGGCAGCGATAGGATCCTCAGCTGATAAAGTCATCGTTCCACATAAAATTCCAC
>CM044441.1:11143601-11160391 GCA_024363595.1 Xenopus borealis | reverse complement strand
ACAGATAGGGAATTATAGAAGAAACTAAAATGGAGTAATGAACCACTTTGTCTCCTACAGCTCTAAATTATGCCTCTGCCTGCCCTGACCTCTTCCAGTCTCTTTTTCAGTCTTCACAAGCACATGTAACTTTATGGGGTCAAGGGGTGCAACACTGGCCTCAGATCACATGACATAATTGAATGATAAATTCATTCATTTTATTAAACTTGTAATGAGACATACAAATGGTCTAACACCAGAGTGCCATTTAAAAATGGTCTGGAGCCCCACTGTTTATCTAGTCCATTACACTACTAGCGATGGTATCTCATGATGGAGTATGGCCAACCTATGGGCTAATTTATTAATGCTTGAGCTCCTGGTTGCTCAACCATTCATTTAATAAAACCAAGTGTGCATTACACAAGTCATGCGTGGTTTCTGTATCTCAATACCTGGGCTTCCTGTCAATCCGTTTTTTCCCCAATCGGGGTTTTCATTAAAATCTTGGCACCAAAAGCTTTTAATTTTTTTGTCAGGGCAAAAAAGATTGGCATCAAATCGAGGTATTCGTATGGTGAAACCACACATGACTATGATGTGTGGTTTTACGAACCAAATACATTAACATATCAGCACCTAACACTTTGAGCTGCTTTCTACTAGGTTCCTAAATGTATTGATTTCTATAATAGTGGTCTCAACCAGAAACAGTGAACAGTGAACTATAAACCTTTTCATATTCATGTGAAGGAGTGATCCTTATTACTGGAAAAGTCCTAAAGAATAACATTTGGCCCCAAGTATTATCCCTCAGAATTAAAGGATTCTTTACTACTTTTCATATCCACTTTAATACTTTACTTTACATGCATCACACTTCTATATATACTGTATTTGCTTCATTGCACATGTCAATGCACCACTGGTCACAGAAGACTATTGCTGATCAGGCTAATCCATGTCTGAATAAAGGAAACTCATCTCAACAACTTGCTTACGTTGTATCTCTTCCCAGAATAATGTAAATCCAAAAACAACCAACACTGACCTTCAAGTATAGGTATAACAAATTACCTAGAGAATATCATATGACTGGACAGTCTTAAAATAGTTTTCATGGAAATTTTACATGTAACAACTCAGCATTCAGCTTCCCGTTTTAAGTTAAATGTAGGAATCTTACTTGACACATTTCTTAATAGAAGAGAAAAGCTCAGAGGCAGCCAGAAAGATTTTCAGCAAATTCAGTTCTATTTCATGCAGTTATATTGCTACACTATATATACACTACTACAATATATATGTTCTGCTTAGCACCAGCTAGTAATTTGTGCAATATTGTTCCCTTCAACTTTAAGAGAAGCTTGACACATCAGGGGTGCAGAGAAAGACGTATGTGCCAGACATATTCACTGAAAATGTAAGTGGACCATCTTTGTTAAAGAAAGATTTAATAGCATTTCAAAGCAACAGACATTGCATAGGGCAAAAACTATAAAAATACAGTGGGAGTGAAATGTAATGTCAGTCCAAAATCTCATTAATAACAATATATTTCATAGTCATATATAAATTTAAAGAAACATTTTTTATACATTTATAAATGCATATGATTGGAATTTCCACCGGCTGCCTACTGTATAATATACTGTAAAATGATACCACCACAAAAATGTTCACATAGAGATGCAGCAAGGATTTGGCTGAATCCAAGTCTCTTTCAGCAGAATTTGGCTGAAATCAGGAGCCTGGCCAAACCAAATCGAAACCCTACAAACTGTGAAGAATTTGTCAATTTGTGTGCATTTATTGTCCATTTCCAGCTCCCCAGAAGGGTTTTGAATCCCATACAGGAGGATGCAATGCATTTATACTTTTATCTCACCTATCCAAACTAGCCACAATCCCCTGTACCTGGACATGCAGAACATAAGCTATGTGATCACATTTGATTACACATAATACAGTTGCTTTATTGTGTTCTGTACAGAGAAACAATATGGCAAACAAAGCTTTATGGTAGACTTGGTAGTGGTCCTTTGCTATGTTTCCCATTGTTGGGTTGTCATTCTTCAGACTCCTGTCTATGTGCTTCTTCCTCCATGCAGAATTGCAGTAAGAGAATTAAAGGAGATCTAAACAAAGTATTACACTAGATTTTATATTTTGAGTTTCTAAACTCAAGGAGAATATGTGCCTCTAAAGATAGCTCTAGTAGCTCCCCATCTTCTTTTCTGATGATTTCCAGCACATTCTCTGCACAGATACAGTATATACAGTATACAATATTATTTCAATTAATAGCACTTTCTTGGAAAGTTAGATAGTCAGATTTATATATAAAGTACAGCCTGTGCTCCAACAAGGATTGATAGCAAGGAGTACCTTTCCCCTTGGTTTTGATTCACCTAAAGTGAAGGGGCCGCCGTTTGAAGAGGGATTCATGCATAGCCTTCTCCCTGTCCCATTTCGCTGTATGAGATCCCGACCACAAAGAGGCATTGCAAACTAGTGGTGTACCTACCAGTGCAGGGCAACATTACATGTTATTTTTATTACTTTAAAAGACTTTAATTTATAGGTGTTACTGTTCCTTCAATCTGTTCCTTTAATCCTCCCTAGCTGCTTCCACATGGGGTCACAGTGTGCTGCCTCTACTTGACTGTCCTGACCTTTGCATCTTGCGCTGCCTCTGTCTTCCACATAGTGAAGGCCCAGCCAGGTAAATTAGAGTCAAGTGTAACCCATGCTCTATTGTTTTAGATGGACATAGTGTCACAATCTGCACCCTAAATCCAGAACCAATGCTAGGCACCCTGGTGTCTGCCTTTTACCTCTGAGGAGCCCTCGGCTAATCGGATGCCACCAGGTCTTATTAAGAGAGGTGCCAAGCTAAGGCTTCTGGACAAGCAAAGGGGCATGAACGTAAGGCAGAGACTTTGGGTAGAAGGTCATAGAACGTGATGTAAACAGAATCAGGCCGGGTTGAGGCAGGTAGAGTACAGATGGAGTCAGGCAGGCAACGGTCAAACCAGAAAATCAGATCAGAATGGTCAGCAGGCAAATTCCCTGCCACCCCGGAATCCACAAAAGCAGAAACTGTAACAGAGCCTAGGCCAGGTTAATCTTACAGGTACCATGATCCTAGAGGACATTTGGGGAGAGGAAGCTTCTCAACCCAAATGGAGCTCCCCTCCTCCATTTAGGCTTTGAAGTCTTCCTGGACAATGATTGAGAAAATGACCCATTTCCCCGCAATAGATACATAGACTCAGAGACAGCCTGTCAGCTTTTTCTTCAGGAGTAAGATGAATAATACCCAATTGCATAGGTTCCTCCTGAAGCAGAGGCACTGAGGGGTTAGAAGGCTTAATACTAGTAAACTCAGGAAGGAAATAAGTACCCTTTTCAGCCCTTCTTTCCCTTAGTCCCTATCAACTTGGATGGCTAAACTCATAAGATCATCCAAGGTATCTGATAGGGGATAGTTTACTAGGCTGTCTCTTATAGCTTCGGAAAGCCCTAACCGGCCATGCTATTCCAACCGGTCTCTACTGACCACCGGCGGAACTCAGAGCAGTACTCCTCTACAGGCCTCTTTCCCTGCCATAATCTGCAAATAGCGGTATCGGCTGAAGAAGCATGCAGGTCATCGTGTTGCCATACAATTAAAGAAGGATTCAAGGGAAAAATGGGCAGGGTCAGAGGGAGATAACCTAATGCTGGCCATAGACGTAACAGTTACAATATTTCTCGGAAAAGATCTTTCCAAGATGTTTCAATGCACACATATAGAGCTGAATCATCAGATATACAGGTAGAAACAATAGAATTCTACCTGTATCTGACAATTCAGCAGTGACAATGGCTGATGTTAAGCCCAATCAACCTGCAGACCGATATCTAAATCTTCTGACGATATCGGTCGGCTCATTTCCCACCATACACGTACCGAATATCATACAAAATTTGTTTTGTACAATATTATGTATGCATCTATGGCCACCTTTAGTGTCCATACTTGTTGGTCGCCCTGTAATAGGGTCATTACGAACCTCACTTTTTCCTCCCTGGTAGCAAAAGAGTGGGGGCAAAAACTAAGATATAATTTACATGTCTCTTGGAAAATGTTGTTCTATCCCCACTAAACTTATCGGGGAAAGGAATTTTGGGTTTGTGAGTATCTCCAAGGAGATTGGACCACCAGACTTGATCTCTGTTCACAAGCATCCAATCTGCGTGACAGGTTGTGCATACTTTGCACCAAGAAATCTTGCTTCTGCTGTTGATCCTCCAAGCGCCGTAAAACGGGGGTGAGCAGCACTTCGGTGGTGGTGGGAGGAGCAGCGTCAGCGTGACCTTTGACGTCCATCAGACCCATTATAATCACAATCTGCACCCTAAATCCAGAACCAATGCTAGGCACCCTTGTCTCGGCTCTTTCTTCTGCCTATTACAGCCGCCTTTCACCTCTGGAGGAGCCCCCGGCTAATTGGATGCCGACAGGTCTTATTAAGAGAGGTGCCAAGCTAAGGCTTCTGAACAAGCAAAGGGGCACGAACATAAGGCAGATACTCTGGGTAGAAGGTCACAGAACATGACGTAGAGAGATAGAGTAGTCAGAATCAGGCCGGGTCAGGGCAGGTAGAATACAGACGGAATCAGACAGGAAAGGGTCCAACCAGGAGATCAGATAAGAATGGTCAGCAGGCAAGGGTTGGATTACAGAATGTAGAATAGTCAGGTACAGGCCAAGTTCAGGAACACAGAAGTCAGGAGTAGTCAGGCAGGCAGGGGTCACAACAGGTAATCAGGATAGAGGCAGGCTTAAACACAAGGCACCAGGAACTCAGGAGAGATAACCTATAATGGGCAATGCGTTTTACAGAAAAGTTCCTTTAAGTATCTTTTGAATTTGGCACCATGACGTAATCTCTCCGGCGTAAATTTGCTTAAACCCAGAAGAAATAGAGGAAACCGGCAGCAAGGGAGAAAGAGGAGCAGCAAAGCGGGCATCCATGCCGAAAGAAGCGGCGGTGTCCTTACACATAGTCTATTATGGCTCAATATAGTGCAAAATATTTGAATTATTATAGGTTTTCATTAAAATTTTAATTTCAGAAATGCAATAAAAATATTTGAATGTGATTTTTGTGAATCGCAGCAAAAATTTTAGTTTGAATTTTAATAAATTTGCCCCTCAGAGTAATGGACTACACACATTTAAGGTCAGCTTTCCAAAACATTAATAACTAGAGATATCAACCATTTTCAATACATTGATCTGTCTTATTATTCTCAATTCTTGATAAGTGAATTTTTTCAGCCTGCAAGTTGTGTTTTTAAGAGTGGCAAAATGTTTGCGAACCTGCTTTCGAATTTTCTAGATGAAGGGAGGGGTTCCCCCCCAACACGTTCAATTTCTGGTGGCATCATAAAAGGGGTCAATCCCCCAACTGCATAATCCTGTGTGTGTGTGCGAATCTGTTTTCAAATGATTGTTGATTTTGCCATGAGTTTCATTTCATCATGATTTTTTCTTTTGTGAGACCATTTCAACAAGAAAAAACACAGCAAAAAACAACCATTGACTGCAATGTATTAGCAACATTTTAGGTTTTTTTCCATAGGCTCCTGAATTTTTCAATGAAGCAAAACAGGACAGGTTTGCTTATCACCATTCTTAAGGAGAAATGAATGAATTGATAAAAAAAATTCTAAAAATCTGTGAAGCAAAGAGAAATTTTCATAGGATTTGGAACGTTAAATCAGTGAATAGATTTACATATGTGACAATATTATTTCCACCTGCACAAGCTATTTCAGATACTTAATATATTTTGTGTAAGGGTAGAAATGATCTGGAATAGACTGCTGTGTGTATATTCTTAAAATAGGATTAGATAACTATTTTTGGGGAATAGAGAACTATGCCAGCACAGCATAGCAGTAAAATATACCAGTAAAATATGATTTTTTGGACAGACATAATATCAAAGGCTATTTTGATACTCTACAGTTAGTATAGCTATGGGCATATATGGTTTGTGTGAAAGAGTGGAGGGGTGTGTGTGTGTATGCTGGATTTTAATTTGGAGGGGTTTAATTTAATGGTCTTTTTTTAACCCAATTTAACTATGTAACTATGTAACCTGAATGTGTTTATTAAATAAATACATTAATTCAAAAAAGATAAAGAAAAGTCTGCTGGCATGAAAACAGGCATTACCGAACATATAACTGTCCATTTATTTCCATCAAAAATAAAAAATGCCATCAAATCCTAAATGAGGTATAGTAATTTCTATTTTGAAATAATATAATTTTAATCTTTAAAGGACAAGGAAAGGAAGAATTGACTTGGGGTGCCAAACGTAAGGCACCCCAGTTGATTAAACTGATGTACCTCAAACCCAGGGCCGGTGCTCCTATCAGGCAAAATCTGCACCGGCCCCGGGTTATAGAAGCGAGCACCATGGAGATCAGTACTTCCAGATGCGCGCTGATGCGCATTTCCCTGGACTGACGCTGATGCGCATTTCCCTGGACTGACGCTGATGCGCATTTTAAAGTTAAAGTGCGTTTTTTTTTAATGCGCATAAAGAAGTAGTGATCTCAGTGGTGCTCGCTTCTATAACCCGGGGCCGGTGTATGTTTTGCCTGATAGGAGCACCGGCTCCGGGTTTGAGTTACATCAGTTTAATCACTTGAGGGTGCCTTACGTTTGGCACCCCCAAGTCATTTCTGCCTTTCCTTCTCCTTGGAATACTGTATTAGATTTTATGTTTGAGCAATTGCTTGTTCTATTTTATTAAAGGGGTGGCTCACTTTTAAGTTAACTTTTAGTATGTTATAGATTGGCCAATAATAAGCAACTTATCAACTGGTCCTCATTTATTTCATATAGTTTTTATAAATTGATTGATTGATTCGCGTAACGCCAGCAAAATTTCACCTGGTGAAAATTCGGCGGAAAAAACGAGACGCGCGTCATTTTTGACGCGACACAGCGAAAACGACACGACGTGCGTCGAAAATGACGCGACGCGCGTCAAAAGCGTGCCGCAACTCGTTTTGCGAATTTTTCGCGAATTTCTCTGGAAATTCGCTCATTTTTCGGCGAATCGAAACTGGGGAGATTCGCCCATCACTATTTGGAAGAATTTAGGAAAGAGTGCTTACTTGAACAACTACTTCTTTCCATATGCCTGCAACCATGTTAAGAGTTATGCCCCCCCCTGCACAAATAATAGGCCTCAAAAGAGTGTTCTAACCAAAAAAGCTGCACTTACAGTCATATAGGTATCGTTAATTAATACTCCTGCTGATGGGAAGAGTTGCAGTGCCTTTATTGCTGGAAGAGTCATCATCTAGTATCTAGAGGGAGTGGTGGGTCAATCTGAAGATCAGCTACTGTAGGAAATGGGGAGGATGGCCATTTGCTGATACACCTAACAGCCCAGATTGAAGGTCATTTAGGGTAGGATTTGAGATGAGAAAATGATTTGCTTTCCCAACTATTTTTGGAACTGTGCTTAAATGACAAATGAATAATATTTTTCTCAACATTTCTCTAAAGGGAGCTCTAATCAAAGGATGTGCCTTTAAGAAGAGCCTTGATCAAAAGTTGGAATTACAAGGGTGTTTGAATCAAAAAGTCTGACAATCACCACACAAAATTAAAATAAATAAATACATTTGCTTAGGAAAAAAATTTCACTCAAGTCTAAGTTGTGTCACAAAGGAAGAAATATAACAGAGGTTGGAAAGAGTGTTATTTTCATGTACTGCAATTCCAGTTTTAAGTCATTACTATTTATAGAGAACAGCTGTCATGCTTTCTTTAAGATCAAAAACATCTTTACACAGAGTATTTCAGACTGCTTATTCGCCAAGGATGAATCTTGTGGAGCTCTGCATACAGATGATAATCCTGTGCTGATTTGTGATGCTGTAGGGCTGTATAGCCCAGAGGTTCCTGTCCCAAGTTATGTGGGTAGAGAAACAACATACATTGTTAAGGGGACATTAAAATCGTTTGCCTGAAAATAATATTCTAGTATTAGGTACTTGTAATTGTAAGTATGTAATTCCAACTCAGTCTTAAGTTGGACCATACACTGGATGATCTTGTATGATATCCGACCAAATCATAGACACCATATGAGTGGGCATACGTGGTGTTGTTACTTTTCTATTGTACCTTTCCTATGGTCCAAAAGACCAATTGACTGAAACAATTAGGGATGCACCGAATCCAGAATTCGGTTCAGGATTGGGCCTTTTTCAGAAGGTTTCAGTCCAATCCAAGTGCCTGGCCAAATCCAAATCCAAAAAATCTTTTCATCACACAAACAAGGATGTCAGGAAGTGTTCGTTCTTTCTCATTTCCCTAATTTACATATGCAAATCAGGTTTCTGATTCAGATCAGTATTCAGCTGAATCTTTCACTAAGGATTCGGAATTCTGTCTAAAATAGTGGATTCAGTACATCCCTAAAAACAATAGGAAGAGGAGTTTGCAGATCCTCTTCACTTCCTAATCTCCCATGGTACTATACACTGGTCCCCATGGTGCATCAGCAGATTCAAATTTTATATCTGCCCCACTGACAACCCGACCAATATCTGTCAGGCGTCTTATGTTTTCCGGAGCTCATTCCTTGTAACCCCCTCATCCTCTATCTTGTGTATATATCCTTAAAAGATAGCTATCGCGAAAATTAAAGTTTAATATAAGCTTCATCTATTGAAGTAAGGCACTTTCTAAATACAATCAATTAAAAATTCTGCATTGTTTCTGAAATAATCAAGTTTATCTTCACTATTCTTCTCTCAGATCTGTTTCTCTTCATGCAGCAGTTGGGTGTCAGATGAATGATCTAATACATCTTATAGGGGGGCTCCTTTTCCTAGCAGATGAATTAGAGCTCACTCAAATAACCGATTGCTGTACAAACAAAATCTATCAAAATGAATGCCTTTTGCACAAATTCTGCATGTAGAGAGACAGGATTTCTGGTGATTTTAATAGGTTGAGCTCTAATACATTTTCTAGGCTAAAGGTGTCCCATATAAGATATAATAGATCATTCATCCGGCACCCAACTCCTGAATGAAGATGCTGAGAGAGGACTACTGAACATAAAATTGATTATTTCTGAAACAGTACAGAATTATTAATTGATTCTATTTAGAAAATGTCTCATTTCATTGTGATGAAGCTTATATTAAATTTTCATTTTCACAATAGTTCCCCTTTAATTCTATACCTAGTTCAGTCTTGTGGAAGTCAGGCCCTTTTAGAAGGGCTGTTATTAGAAGTCTATATCTTAATCTGTAATCTGTAAGTGTAGCATCAACTTCTTAGCTGGTTTGTCAAGCTTTTCAACAAAATCTAAATTAAGGTGGGGATTCTTCTATAGAAAATGTTCATCTTTGTTCATATTCTAGATTAAAAACATTTGCATTTTTTATTGTTATGGGCACAAAGTTACATTTTCCTTATGTCAGTTATGACCGATATGGAACAAAATGCAACTTCTAGATTAGCTCAAAGCAACTTAGTAAATTTAGCAAAAGGAATGGTTCAACATAATTAAAAAAACATGTATACAACAAAATCTCTATATTTCCATATTTTCTAAATATGGTAAACTAGAGCTTGCCATGATGTGGGTTCACCACGATTTACTATGCCGCCCTAAATCCCATGCATGTGAATACAGAATTGAAGAATTTCATGCTGCGTTATGTTTAATCTTCTAAAATATATACCCCATATTCTCAGTTCTCGTTGATGGCTTTTCCTTGCCCTACTAAGTCTTTTCTCTACAGCATATTTCTTCCCAGAAAAAAAAAGTGAAGCTGGAGGGCAAGGACAATGGCTGATTCAACCAGGAAAGGATGATGCATAGATAGGAAACCTTCATTTGGAATCAATAGCAATACAATGGTAGCTTGGAGGATGTTGATGGCTTCAACAGGTCAGGATTAGGAAAACGATGCGTTGGTGAGCTAGACTGTGTGTGTGCCACTCACATATATGACATGATATTTATGATTCATCAATGGAAAGGTTGGCCAAACACATGAGAAGATGTAGTGAAAATACATCCTTGCAAGTGTTGGGCAAATGTAAAGGTGCTAATTGAAACCTGGATTACAAGGCATCTCTGTACTTTAGAGTCTGATTCTCAGCACTGTCTGCTTTCATACAACTTGTCAGACAGTTTATCACTTTGAAGAACGCATAAAGCTCTACAGATCTGCTTTACATTTAAATCTTTGTACCTAACTGTTACCTTGGCAACCACTTCCGAGTGCTCCTGTCTGTACAGAGAACTCATTGACACAATTGATTGGCCGTTGCCTTGATCACTGTTTAACTGATGCAAATCATTCATTATTTCAATTAAATATTCAGAGTATTGTTGAGTTGCATCTGTTCCTGCTTTATAAGCAGAATAGAAAGGGTTTCTTGTAGAACAGATACTAGAGAAATAGTGTTGTCAGTGGCAATACTGCTAGTTGGCTCTGGGTCTCTAAGGAATAACAATATTACTTTGTTACCCCAACACATCATAGGTAGTCATGAGCAAATTTATTTCACCAACCATGGAATTCCACATTTCGCATTCCGCCATTTGCCTCAAAACCGGAAAAATTTGGCGTGACAAACAAATCTGCTGAGACAAAAAGTCGCCATAAGAAAAATGCCCATTGATATTAATGCATTTGGACAAAAAAGTCACCATAAGATAAAGCGCAGTTGACCTTATTGCATTTGACAAAAAAAATAGGCATAAGAAAATGCCCATTGACTGGAATGCATTCTGAGTGAGAAAATTTGTTGCACGTGCAAAAAATTAAGTATTTTGTGTACCTTACATGTAAACTTACATACAATAACTTTCTTATAAAGCAACAATGCAAAGCAGGGTGAAGGGCAGTTAGGGGTATAAGGTTTAAAGTAAGGGCAAATCCCAATGCCCCCAATGAACTGACTGACTTCTTAGCATATTAAGGGGGCTAGTTATTGAAATCAGAATGTTAAAATCTCAAAAAGTTCGAATTTTTTTTCACAAAATTTTTTTTTTAAAAAGAAAAACACTTGAATGTTTCAAGATTTATTATATACCTTGATGCTGCAAAAAGCCTGAATCTGAAAATCCGCCATCTCAGACCGGTTGAGGTCCTATATAAGTCATTGGGAGAGGCACCTATCTCAATTTGAAGTTTACGTGGTCTACGATGGATTTAGCCTGAAAATCTGGCTTTTTTGGGGTTTTCGGGAAAAATTTTGAAAAATGAGAGCAATTCGGGGAAGAAGGCTGAAAAATGTAATCAATTCAGGAAAAAGCCTAAAAAATGCCAGTGATTCGCGTGTTTAATTTTATTGCGTTTTTCTGTGGTCCTTTTAAATCGAGTTTTTTTTTTTTTTTATAAAATCTTGGATAAATTTGGTTTTAAGTAAATAATGGAACTATTAATATGTTATAGCGTAACATCAGTTGCTTATAACGGTATCTATTTACTGAATTATATGAGCATCTCCTATATCAATTTTCCAGCAGTGAATGACTAGTCATTAGGCCCCACAGCAAGATAATAGGGTCCCTAATCTTTGGGAAGAAGGTATTTTCCTTAAACCTATATTGCAACTGCCGATCAGTACGCGCTAAAGTTCCTGTTTCCTATAGATATAGAGATACACTGTAATATAAGAAACAATTGTTAATAAATTAAAATATCAAATATATTAGATATGATCTCTAAGCCCTGGAAGAGTGCTAGGACAGCATGTATGCATTTTCAATATGACAAAATATGGTATCATTTAGTTCCATGTATTGAATGAATCACTCACTGACATGATTGAGTAACCATTCCCACCGACCAATGCAAAGTGGATTAATTGCAGAACTACTGTATATAATATAAAAGAAGTATACATATAGGTACATCAGACAGGACTTACAGTACTCAGCAGGACTTACGGTTCTCTCTTAAAAAATAATTAGTGTAATGATCACTTTACTTTTATCTAGAATTTTAAAAATGTTATGAAATTACAGTACTGTATGTATAGTGTAGCACAGGGTTTCAAAATACAATTCTTTTGTATGTACTAGAGAGCTAAAAAGTTTTGTAGTGCTTACAACAATATTTATTAGCAAAACCACTAGAATAAAAGAGGTGGAGCAGACATCCCTGCTCATCAAAGCTCTCAATCTAAAGGATCATCAGTTAATACTTTGAGATAAGGATGTTGTTGATGAAGCACATCAGGCCTTATAAGGTAGAAGTCCTTCAAGAGGTTGGTCCTCAGTGGCCATTTGAAAATTTATAAAGGGAGCAGAGCATAGGAGCATGACATACACAGGTAGAGATTAGTGGGGAATAAAATAGGCTTAGGGCTTATTGATGAAAATTTTAGTTTTTTGGGGGGAAATTTTAAATTTTTAGAGGGAAAACTCATAATTTTAGAGATTCAGTACCCTGAAGCTGCTTAAAATCCAAATCCAAAAATACTTCAGCTAAAACTTGTCAAGGGCACACAGAAGTCAATGGCAGATGTTCCTTTTAAAATCTGAAGATGTTTCTTGACATCTTGACCTGCTCTGGCTTTCATACGATATTCCAGAAAAGTCAAGGTTTTCAGATGACAACCAGAAAAAGTCGTACAATTCAAGCATCAAAAAAGTGGTAGTATTTGAATTGTTGCACAATTTTTACTGCACCAACTTTTTCCAGCTGATTTTTTTTTATAAACGAGGTAAATTCATGAATGGATTGACTTTGTTTCAATTTAAAAAAATGGGAAAATGCGTAAACACCATCCCTTAGTGTAGGTAGAATCAGTTAACGTTTATGGAGTTGAGGGAATTGATACAGTAGAGCTGTATTGATGAGAACATTGACTGGTGTCAAGAATTTACATTCAATTTGGGATAAAATAGGGGCCATTGTGTGAATTTACATGGGGGGAGGCAGTAGGTTTATACAGCAGTGACATACAGGGCTGAGAAAACTCATATTTTACATATTCATTTAAACCTCTTTGTTCAAAAAAGGTTAATGTCATTTTTCGAATGGTTTTCCATTTAAAGGATCTGATGGCTTTTAATGAGGAATTTAATATGACATTTTAGCAGATGAAATACGTGTGCTATGAACAAAACAGTTGAGCAAAAAACCTTTGACTGATGGAATGCAAATTGGCCCTTATTAAAATCATGATTGGCAGTTTTCCAATTTAAGAGATTTGTTGTCATATAATGATTTGTTTTTATCACTTTAATTTACATAAGCATCAATAGTTGTGTTATTTCTGTCACATGAGGGAATCATATTTTATGTATTTATGAATCTTACAAGTTACAAGCGCTACTGCAGTGATCCCCAATCAATGGCTCTTGAGCAACAAGTTCCTTGGATGTTGTTCCCAGTGGCCTCAAAGCAGGTGCTTATTATTGAATCCCAGGCTTGGAGGAAAGTTTTGTTCTATAAAACCAAGGGGTAGATTTATCAAGGGTCGAATTCAAGGGTTTAAAACAATTTGAATAATCGAACGATCGAATAGAAAAAATTCGATCAAACGATTAAATCGTTCAAAACGAACGATTTGAACGATTTTAACCATTCGATCGAATTTTTTTTTATTCGATCTTAAAATGCTTTAAAACAGCTATGGGAGCTTCCCATAGGGTTTTAAAGCAATTCAGTAGGTTCAATCTGGCCTATCGAATTTCTTTTTAAAGGGGAAGTACTTCGACCATTCGAATAGATCTAATAGATTTTTATTCGAATCATTCGAATCGATCAAATTTTTTTAATTCGATGGTCAAAGTACTCCAAAAAAGTATTCGAAATTGGAATTTGAATATTTTTGAAAATTCGATCGAATTTAGTAAATCTGCTCGCAAGTGTACTGCCAAAAAGAGCCCCCTGTAGGCTGTCAGTTCAAATATTAGCTAACAAATAGCAAACCATAGCCCTTATTTGTCATCCCCTGGAACTTTTTCATGCTTTTGTTGCTCCGTAACTCTTTTTACAGTTGAACGTGTCTCATTAGTTAAAAAGGGTTGGGGACCTCTTACTCCTTTACATAATCTTGAATTTTGTGTTTATTTGTATTTTATTATTGCATTGACCACTGTTTGTTCTATCAGTGTAATGTTCTACTGCACAAGCTGTACAGTGCACATACACAAATGCTTTTATAGCACAAGCACCTAGATTTATTAAGCCTTGAACCTCTATAACTTGAGACAAGGAAACCAATAGGACTGGGGGACAGGACACGTCAATGAGTAGTTGTGCTTGATAGTAGAACCAACAATAATGCAATGGACATGACATCACTTTAATGAGATCAGTGGACCAGTGGAGATGGGTGAGGGGTTGCTGACACCAATCCATGAAGAAGCTGCACTTGATTGTAGTATGAACTCTAAATTCCCTTTCAATCAAATAATGTTTTTTTTATGAATCCACTGAAAAGATGTTTCATTACTGAAGGGCAGAGGATTTAGCATATTTATGAATGTGAACATTTCTTTTAACTGTAATGGAACTACTTAGAAGGCAGCCAAGCAATACATCAATCCAGTAAACTCCAGGGAACTGTGTCAGCTGTTTTCTTCTTGGTTCCACAAATCCTTCACTCATCAAAGGAACTCCCATTCCGTCTGCAAGAAGATGGTGGAGGCATCTTGCATTTAGCTTGTATGTTAGTATGATTAAATGCCTTGTAGGGTAAAGCTCCAAAGCTCTCCAGGCACTGAATTAATAGGAGGACCATAATTAAGAGCAAATGCAAAAGTTCCATCGTTAATAATTTGCAAGCAGTTTTTCTAACAAAATGGAACTTTAACAGACAGCAACTTGCAGTAAGATTAATTATCAAAATATCATAGCAAACTTTGTGTTTTACATATGATAAGTAAACCATTCCATTCATACAGAGGGAATTGAAAGGGAGCTGACCAAGGGGTTCCCAAAAAAGACATGGCTGGATGAGGCTGAGCAGAAACATATTTCTTTGTAAAAAAAAAAGGATCCCATCCAAACTGGGAGCCTTACTAATGCCATTAATGATCTTGAACTCACAAAAATAATTTCCAAAATTATGAACAGGCCAAAAACCCATTATACACTTAACCAAAAGGATTTAAATCTGCTATTGGTGCGAAAGGTGGCCTTAAAGTGGACCTGTCACCCAGACACAAAAATCTATATAATAAAAGTCCTTTTCAAATTAAACATGAAATCAAATTTATATTTTTTATTAAAGCATTCATAGCTCTTGTACGCTCATTTAAAAATCTCAGCTGTCAATCAGATATTGTCTGCCCCTCCTCTATGCCAATGGCATAGAGGCAGGGCAGACAATTACTTTCACTTTCCATTCAGCACTTCCTAGATGTCACCGCTCTCCACACATTCCCCCATTCTATTCACTGTTTAATAGCGTAGCCAGGGCATGGGGATGGACATTGGGTCCCCCATTCTGGTGCACAAACCAAAGTCTAAGATGATATAATGCTTGCCTTAATAACAGTGTCCACAAAATGGCTCCTGCCTGATTGCTATAATTTTGAATTCACAGACTGAAGGAAACAAGAATCAAATAATTTATTTAGTGTAAATAAAGTTCATTTTGCTTGACTAAAGCAATACAATAGGATTTTGAATATTACTTTTAGGCGACGGGTCCCCTTTAAAAACAGAATACACATAGAAGCATATTTTAGTTTGAGATTGGGATTTATTTCTTATGTAAGTAGCCTATATTTCAGTTATATTATTTATCTTTTTTCTTATATTAAACATTAACACTATCAAAGCAGTTTTGAATTTCAGTATTTCACTAGTGCCCCATAGGATGAATTATTTTGTAAAATTAGAGATTTGGTCATGATTTTTTTTGCAAGACACCAGGACTCAATTAAGGCCACAAGTGCAAAGTGCAATTTTTTACACATTTCAGAAAGTATTTGTTCTAACCTTGTGCACTTTTGTCCTCCAAATTGTGCCTGTATATTATCCACCCACTTAGCCCACTTAGACTACATGCTCTATGAGGCAGGGACCTCCTTCCACATGGCATTAAGCTTTGTCTACACATATTTATTTATTTATTGTATTTATTATGTTACTTCTCCTCCCTGTGGGTACCTTTGTATATTGTAAGATTGTAAAGTGCTGTGTATCCTGGCAGTACCTTAGACATAAAGTTATACAGATATACATGTGTACAATTCCATCATAATTGCATCCAACGTGGGGTTGCATCAGGCATCAAATCATGTACCACTGGACACAACTGATGGAATGGAGTAATCTCTAACATTCAGTACAACCCAGATCTGGACCTAAATGGGCCCTATTGGACACAGAGCTGGGCCAAGCCATCCAGGTGCCCTAGGCAACCTAGCCAGCCACCATGCCCCGCTCCTGTTCCCGACCATGGGATAGAATTTCACTGGTGAATTTTTGCCAACATCATCCTCTCACAACTCGCCGGGCACAAATGCACTACGACTATGCAAATTCACTAATATGTGACCATGTTACTTTGGCAGTGTGAGCATTTCATAGCGAAGATGCGCTAGTGTTTGCTTTTTCCTAGTGAAAATTCACTAGTGATCTTGAGCTTAGGTCAATTTGCATAGGGCAGGTAATTTAAAGTTATAAATGGTGCAAATGCTTGAAATTACCACTTTTTATTACAAGTTTCCAGGAAACCTTAATAAAGACAAGAGAGTAAATATAATGCCCTACACATGAGCCCACAAAAA
>CM044441.1:11069835-11082120 GCA_024363595.1 Xenopus borealis | reverse complement strand
TGGACTTTTGACCCTGCCTGAACCTCAACTCTGATATTATTCTGCCTGCCTTTTTGACTTTTGCCTGATAGGCAATAGGCCCCTCTGACAAACACAAACTGGGTGTTATTAGAACTCTGCACCACAGGAGCTTTGAAAGCATGTGGCTACTCAGACTGGGCCTTTGTCAAAAAAGCAGCAACCAAGCCCAACAGGAACACCAATAGAAATAACTGTAGACACACATAGTAGGATAAACATAGTCATTCCATATGTAGCTGAAAGGATTTTCAACCTTGCAATACACTGAGGCAAAAACTGGTACAGCCAAAGGATCCAACACCAAAAGAAAAACAAAGCAATGTGGTATACACAGTCCAGTGTAGAGAGGAGTGCACTGACCTATACATTGGGGAGACCAAACAACTGCTCACTAAGCAAATGGCTCAGCATAGAAGGGCAGACTCTATAGGGAAAGACTCAGCTGTCTTTCTACACCTAAAAGACAAGGGCCACTGCTTTGAAGATAGCAATGTCCAAATCTTGGATAAAGAAGACCACTGGTTTGAATGAGATGTGAAAGAGGCGATTCATATCAAGGTTGAGAAACCATCTCTGAACAGAGGTGGGGGCATTCATCACTACCTGGCTGCTGCATACGATGCTGTTCTCACATCTGTATATTTATAAATACATGCACTTGCATAGATCTTAGATTACTTATGAAACATGGGACCAGGGAATGTGCATTGATCAATCCCCTCTCTTTTTCTTTTTTTTTTGTATGCATTACTACCACAAATGGTTGTCAAACTTTTTCATTTCAAGGATCACGCAAAGGTTCAATCTTTGGTCAAGGCTGCCTTTAGTTCATGAAATGGGTACAGATATAGAAAAACTTAGATGTATTTTTTTAGCCATAGTTAATATAGTTAAGAATATCTAGGATAGCACATACATGTTCAGTAGTGATGGTCGAATCTCCCGAGTTTCGCTTCGCCGAAAAATTCGAGAATTTCCAGAGAAATTTGCGAATTGGCGAAAAATTCGCAAAACGAGTCGCGGAACGATTTTGACGCGCGTCGCGTTGTTTTTTTCTGCAAAATTTCGCTGGCATTTCGCGAATTTATTTGCCAGCGGCGAATCTGCTCCAAGTCCTTCAATGGGACAAGCACCACAGTTTGGGAACTACTCATCTAGACTGCATAATAGTCATACAGTATTAAGTACAGTTAAGTCTAAAGCAACAAGACTTTTTTGAGTTTTCTTGAAATGTTTCCCCTCTCATTCCAATGGCTTCTTCAGTTCAACTTGAGTTGAACTCAACTGAGTTTAACTGAAGAAGCCAAATGTTTTCAAGAAAACTCAAAAAATCCAGTTGCATTAAACTGAACTCTACTAGATATTGTATATCATGACCTGAATGAATGAGAACCCTAAAATACTGTACCTACTACAAGTTAGAAAATGAGACAAAGACTTGACTGGTTGCTATAGGCAAAGTGCATTGGTGCAATTTAATACCATTAGCCCTAAATACTTTTTTTAGATACAGGAGATGCATAAAAAGAAACACCTTTGAAGAAAATATATTCTTTCTATCTGTCTAAGACTAGCCGAAGAAACTGCAAAGATGAAATGATAATGTTGAACACTTGGCAAATGTGCCTCCTGCAGTTGGCTGGGGACAGATGGTGTAGAATATCTCTGATGCTTTGCAGAACACAAGTAAATGCACAGATAAAGAGAAAGAGATTTGCGATGTATGTGGGGTTCTCTCATTAGAAGATAAATATCAATAATAGCTGAGGTGTTGAGCACACAACAAGCATTGAGAGCCAGCCTCGCTTAACTTTTATATGGTTATCTTTACTTTAAATGCAGACTTCATATAAGTAATTCAGTTTTTATCTATTCCAGCTGCCAAAGCTTCAGGTGGGATTCTCTGACTTTGCCTTAATATGTGCATTAGTTTGAGCTTGTCGTTGTCTGAGCAGATGGGTGAAGCAAAGCCTAGTGTGTTTGTGGTGGATATCAGTGATCTTAATTGCAGATGGCAGTTTATTTCTGTTGTGTACATGGGCTATTGGAATCATTGTGCCATCGTTGTTGAGGATTTTAACATAGAGCTTAAATTCTGTGTTTTAACGGAGGACAGCATTAGCATTCTGTTCTTTAAATACTTTGTCAATGTTATATAGGTATAAATGATGGCACATCCTTTTTTAAGCATAAGAGACAGGCTATGAAAAAAGAATATAAAATATATGAACTTGAGTAGCTAAAGTTAATCTCTATTTAAAACAATCAAGGTTTTTTAAGGGCATCACATGATGGGTTATTTACAACAGACCAAAGCAGACCATACAAAGGCCAGGTTGCCATACATGGGACAAAAATGACACAAATTCTGGCCAATATCTGATTGGGGCTCAGTAATATATTTAGGAAGGCTGTTAAAATTAGTTTAATCATGGATCATGCAAGGCCATGCATGCGTTATTTTCCAACGGGTCTAGACAAAACTTTCACTTTCTAATGGCCCAGTTCAACTTATAAATACCATGGTGAAAGATGAACTGATGCTTGATCTTATTTTTTCCTCTAGACCAGCACTACAAACTGTGCTAGATTGAAACCAGTCTTGCAATTATTGGGTTCTACTGCAATGTCAGTGGTTGTGCCATGGATGTGGAGGTTAGGAATTTTCCAGTGCACACATTACCTGAACCGTCCCCCCCATGGCCAGTAGCCCTACCTGGCATGATACCTGTACCCACTATGCCTACTTTGGTGATGTCATATAGAATTAAACTGGTAATCAATATACAATAATCCAGGACTGCTGTAAGATGCATAGCCAGTCACTATTGATTGGGTCTGTGTGTACTTGAAATGTCAGGGTCTACATTGAATCTCAGTTCAGACCTACGGCTATAGGCAGAGATAGGGGGTAGGATATGTGTTGTAATGTCGCCAAAAGGGCAAATAACTTTAAATAACCCCAGCCAGACATCTGCATATCTGCTCAATTGCAAGCTTGAAACTACCCTCATAACCCTGCGGGTTCATCACCAACATGCTGCCCAGTCCCTTATTTCTTACACTAAGCTCATCAAAGTTGCAATGGAGACATTCCCTCAAATCTGGGCCTGGTTTTATAATGTGTATTATGTTGTTAATGTCGGTGAAGGATTTAATTCATACGGGTCATGCAACATGTTTCTCACTAAACCCATTGGATGTTGCTCAAAGTGGCCTCAAAACAGGTGTTTATTTTTCAATTCCAAGCTTGAAGTTTTGGTTGCATAAAAAACAGATGTACTGCCAAACAGAACCTCCTGTAGTCTACCAGTGCATATAGGTGCTACTAAAAAGCAAATCACAGCCCTTATTCTGCACAACTTGGGAACATATCTCATGCTTGTGTTGCTCCCCAACTCTTTTTACATCTGAACGTTTTCCAGGGGTAGAAATGTTTGGGAACCCCCACAGTAGCAAGTGAAGATTAATCAAAAAGAATTGGACTTTCTTGAGTGCATTCTTGGAAACATTTCACAACTCATCCAATCGGCTTCTTCAGTTTTGTAAGGAATTGTAAAGAAATTCTGGCAGTTGAACCCTTAAGGGTAATGTACACACAGACATCCAATCCCAATGGTCCAATTGAACTTATTCAGGTAAGTGTTGGCTGAAACTGAGGGGTTAAAGTGTGTCTCCATGATTCTCATTGAGGCAGGTGTTTCTCAATTCTCATGAAAGAAAGTGTGAATTGTACTGAAATCATCACATTAGCATTGTAGGTTTCTAACAAGTGGTGTCATCTTTTTAGGGCTGGTGGTTCCAGTTTAATATAAAATGCCAGGATATTCTCTGGCACTTGAAGTTGAACCACAAAAGCCTCTTGAATGAGTGGTGAAACATTTTTAAAAACGCTCCAGTAGCTTAGGACTTATCTACACTTGATATGTCGATGTTTATTTCAGACAAATTTTTAAATCAATTATTTATTTTTTCTGTGCAAAGATCTAAGCAAACCTGCAGCCCAATAGGAGTTTATTATTCTTATTCTGAATAATAAAAGAGGAAACTATTGGAATCAGTATCTCAGGTGCATGGCTGAAATCTTGGCAGCTATTAACCAGACAAAATACCTTGTTTTTATAGTGATAAAGTTATTCCAGTCTGCCATTATCCAGCATTGATGATGACCTTATTTTTTGGAGCTCATTTATTCTTGGTCATGACTTTACACTTTCTTAATGATATTTTTAGTGCAGTCAGATTTACTTAACGGTTCTTTACAGTGGCTCTGCTTTTGTATTTTAGTTGTGCCTGGATGAAGTGCTGGCTACTGGTCCACTTTCCAGTCAAAGCCAGGGAGCTGTGAATGTAGTAAATCATGGAAAATAACTGTGCCATTCTGCTATGAGTTCTAGGGGTATTTATACCTGAACTGGCCACTTTAACATCTTTGTGTGAACTCTGAGGTATTTATACATGAACTGGCCATCTTTTGTGAACGCTAGGGGTATTTATACATGAACTGGCCAAGTCTGCAGGGATTTGAGGGACATTTTAGGTTAGGTAGCTTTGCTGGCTAGTAATCTACCTTCTACTGCAGTGCTCTGTATGTAGCTGGTGTGGGCACTGATCTCTTCTGATCTCATTCTCATCTGTGTGCTGACTGCTGTAATAACCATTTATAATACATTTTTGCCCTTGATCCCCCTCTTGCATGCCACTGTCCAGGTCATTGCACCCTTTAAACAACTTTAAAATCATTTTTCTGGCCATAAATGTCTTTTTTACCTGTTAAAGTTCGCCTTCCCATTGAAGTCTATGGGGTTCGCGAACCGTTCGCAATTTTCCGGAAGTTCGCGAACATGTTCGTGAACATTTTTTCCGACATTCGCGCCATCCCTAAACAAGAGGTACTATGCAAATCAAATGTAGGTGCAGATATGAGATCGATTATCTGGAAACCCATTATACAGAAAGCTCCAATGTATGGAAAGGCTATTTCACATAGACTCCAATTTATCCAAATAATCCAAATGTTTTCAAAAATGATTTTGTTTTTTTCACTGTAAAAATAAAACAGTAGCTTGTACTTGATCCCAACTAAGATATAATTCATCCTTATTGGAGGCAAAATCAGCCTATTGGGTTTATTTAATGTTTACATGAGTATGGAAAGATCAGTTATCTGGAAATGCCAGGTCCAAAACATTCTGGATAACAGGTTCCATACCTGAATAGGGACAACAGTCAATAAAAGTCACCTTCTAGGCAGTTCTAACTTCATCTTCTCTCTCTTCATTTGCCCTTTGCCACCTAAAACCTGCAATAAAATGCTGACATAGACATTTCCAGCTCTAGCATTGTGCTACTTGCTGCCCCTTGTTTTGGCATTAATGCTAAATATGCACAAATGAATACCATGTTATGAGTATTAATTCTGGACATATGTTGTTGGCACCTGGTAAGACTCATGGATAATTAATGAATGGCTGTCCTCATTAGTTTCTATTCATTCTGGGATTGTCTCTTTGCCTTGGGATACATACTGCTTTATGGTAATAGTGTCTTTTATCAAGAATTGCATGGGGATGCAGATTTCTGCTCTCCTGAGCAATAAAGTATAGGAGACATTCTGTTGATCATGGCGTTCAAAACTCCATTGCAGGTTGATCAAAGAGAGCAGTGACAATTAGATCTTTCAACTTTCATCAGTGCCCTTTCCAGATCTTAAGCAAGAGAGGCAAATGTTCCAGTACAGTCCATCAGCATTATCATCCAAACCTTAAATAGTCAAGACAGCCTCACTTGTCTTCAACAGCCTTCACCTTTTGGATAAATTGCTTTTTACCTCTTTATGTTTGCTCCCTCATTTTCTATTTTCTTTCTTATTGTTGATCCTCACCAAATGCAGTGCTGGTCTGATCTTTCCCTTTGCGCACCCACCCTTCGCATATAACTTGAAGTACGTCAAGACTCTCCTTTAATTTTCATGTATCTGAATACAAGCAACCCATGTCAGATTTAAATGCTGAACCAAAATTGTAAATTTTCTTTACAAGAAGAATGGAGAAAATTACATTTAAGTGAAAGCCGGCATTTTTCATCATAATTTGCCCAGTGTGCTTGAAATGAGTGAAGTCACAGAGCTGTGTTATTTTATTTCTATCAGTTCACTGGGGTTTTTCTTTATAAGTAATGCAGATATTACAATGTCATGCTCTGTGTAACAGCTTGCAATGAAATTGGCTAAATCTACACAGTCATTCAGTCTGCGGGATTAGAGACCATTTCTGTACTGTCTTCAGTCTTTTTCTTTCTTTAATAATCAGGCACTGCATGTGAATGTCTGGATACTCCAGCAACTGCCATAAAAATGAATACAGTAGAAGATATTAACTATATTTATGTCTATATATATATATCATACACCTTACATCTGTTATATTTATATAGAGACAGGGAGAGTGAGAGAGAGAGGATTATGCAATAGTTCCCTTATGAAATTAATTAAATAATAAGCAATCAGATGATCCTCTTACGAAATAAATATTACTGTAAATTGTTAATTAATTACTTTAAAAATTCAATTAATTAGAACAGATGTATCATTAATAATCAATAATTCACCCTTTTTAAAAAAAAGTCAATTAATTGTAGTCACAATTCATTAATGAAATAGTGATCAATTAATTCCAATCCTAATCAAATTAGATGAATTGATAAGCCACGTCATCAGTTTTGAAAAGGAAATAATAGAAGGACGGAGAAGTCCCATAATTCTATCTGATCATTTGCTGCCTCCGGGACCCCACAAAGTTGGAGAAGTCTGCACTCCGGGGACTGTGGGATATTAACTCAATCTAACTTTGTGAGAGCTGACTGATCTAAAGATGTCTAAGAAACAGCATATTCACATAGAATATACCCATATATAAAGCAGATTTCTGCAGTGAAATGTATGTGTATGTGTAATGTGATGTGAAGAAACACATTCCACTCATTGCAACCAAGCTTTATGAAGTTGTACAAGAGGTTTTTTGGCACCTCCTGTTAAATAATGTTTAAGCTTTTGGGGATCTTTTTCAAGGAAGAAAACAGTTGCCCTATGCTTATTAAGACAAGAACAATATCAGGCTTGGCAAGGGCAAAACTTTTGCATATTCACTGGTTATCCACACTCAAAAGTGAACATTGTCTTGTTAACTATAAACTAGGCTTAGGGTGACTCTGTTACCATTCTTTGGTATCATTTACATAAACTCTGCCAGAACCAAAGACTGTAGAGTGGAAAGAGAGTTGACTATATGGTCAATTAGAATCATTGCGATGGCTTGGGAATTGGGAAACAGAAATTTAATTTAAAGGTGGCAGAACCAAAGTCGGCAGTAAATACCTTTAAACACCCAACCAGCAGAATATAATCACCTATATGGTAAACTATATGAAAAACTTTTAAACACCCAACCAACAGAACATAATCAGCTACATGACTTAGGAATTGGGATCATCTTCCATAGAGTCTACACTCTATTTTACTTAAAGGTGGAAGAATCAAAGACTGTAGGAAAAAAAGATATTTAAACACCCAACTAGCAGAATATAATCAGCTACATGGTAAACTTGGTTTGGCTTAGGAATTGGGAAAGAGCCTAATCTGCCATATATTATATAGTTTATTTTACATCAAGGTGGCAGAACCAAAGAACTAGGAAAAAGAGACTTTTAAGCACCCAACCAGCAGAACATAAATTGACTATATGGTCAGCTAGAATCATTAGGATTGCCTAGGAATTGGATGGCCTCAATTTGCCATAGATGCTACTTTACTTAAGTTTTAAGGTCCAGTTCAATGGCTAGCTATTCACACTAGGGTGCCCATTTTGACTAAAGATTACCTAATGGATTCATCCCATGTATGACTTAAATGTATGATGTAAGTCCACATGACATATGATCTAAAGTAACATAGACAGTCTGAAGGTTGGGAATGGGGAATGTTGGTGACTGTGTGTTTACTGCTGATGCACGTATACAATGCAAGCCTCCCAGGAGACACCGTCTATGTACTGATTTATATGCTAATCAAATATTGTAGCTGCAGCCGTTGCATAAATCAAGGTCAAAGTTAGGACTTTTACATGGAATTTTTATCTAGGATTGTATCTGTGTTCCAGTGTGCTAGCTCTTGCTCTGTAGTATCATTATCTGTCTATGGTTTTCTGTTAGAGGATTGTATAAGAAATATGTATATTACGGTCACCTATTGCTTAAGTGTTGGAAAAAAATATGGTTGCTCATTTTGAGAATGATGTTTTAATGGTTATTGTGGTTAGAGACTGAACTTTGAACAACTCTTTAGGGAATTCTACTAGGAAATACTACAACACACAAAGCAACACCAAGGAAGTTTATACAGTGATGAGTACTATAAACATCTAGGACACAAGGTGGTCTGTATAAGTCATTTCCTAGTATTAATCCTCTTAATGACCCAGCTAGTGATTTTTCCTCAGAACACCTCCCACAAGATTGCCATCAGACAGGGGGCCACATACTGTTTTTGTAGCTTTGTCAATATCCACCCAGTGGTTTGTTATTCACAGATACACTTTCAGGTGCTGGTTTTCTGGAGTGCACAGAGAGGTCTGCAGCACAAAGACATATCTTGGCATCTTGCAACTTGACAGGTTGGTAATGATGGTGCCCCATGGCTCTTATTCAAGCTCAGCAGAGACAGCAGCACCCATTCTGTTCTCCTGTCAGGTATCCCTATGGGAAATATCGACATCAGGCCCTTTATAATCTTTGGAACCATCTCACCCCTTTGGATGCTAAAATCCAGACCCCTCTTCTTCCTTTCTTTTTAAAAGCAGTCCTAGCCTTTCTGGTATGAGCTCCCAATAAGGCATCTGCTGCCAGAGATGGGGCTGGAGGGCAACACAGGAAGGGAGTAAGGTCCCTCTTCCTCCCCATTGTTCTGTGCATGAAGTCTGAGCCAGGGCCACAGTACAAGGTTCCCATTTAATCAGGATTGTATACTGAAGTGCTCCTAAATGTTTATTTTTAACTTTTTTGAATGACTCAAAAGGCAGTTTAATATTGCTTAAACTGCCACAGGCTTATTTCTGCTTGAAGCTCACCAAATCACCTTCCATATGCCTTTTATTCTGTTATAATCCCCTTCAAGAGGCAGTACAAGCATGGCCTGAAAGTCCAGAGGGTTTGGTATCATATTATTAGTTGTTGGCTTGATGGAGCTATACATGGACTTATAAATAGCTTTATCATTGCCCACACAGAGAAACACCATGAAAAGCTTCCAGCATAGATAGGTATTCACATGTACTAAGCACACATTTGCATAGTATTTGCATTTGTATAGGATCATTCCAATATATATCCCATTGTACTAAGCACAATTCTGTAGGAAAATGCGTGGGTAATGTTTGGTATATTTTGAAATACTTTATTTGACAGTTTGAATATGTTTGCCTTCAATCAAGAAGTATACACAAGACCAGTGGCCCCATGCAAATGTGCAGTGCTTGATAAAAGGAATATGAATAAGATATGTGATGGGACTCCATAGAAATAATTACATTTAGTGCAGTTTACGACTGTGAAACACATCAAAAGACTCCGCACAGGTGGTATGGGATGTAAAAGCCCAACAGCAAATGGGTAACAGTTGCAAACATATGGAAAATGTACATACTTATCAATCCTGGAAACTTTCTCAGCTTTCATTATACAGTTGATATTCCGACTTATGGAAATATGCCCCTAACGGCATTTAATGCAAATATTGAAATACCTTATCTATATGTATTTTCCCTACTGCTGACTTCAATTCCTCTAATGCTGGTTTGAAAGTAATAGAAAAATCAACCAGCTAGCTTTAATACTTATTAGAGGCAGCCATGGAAGTACAGAACTTTAGATGTCGGCATTCACAGCTAAAGGTGGCTGGAGGCATGTTATATATAGTTGTAGTATAGCACAACCTCCTACAGAACCAAAGTGGCTCAACTGATGTTTTCCATTAGTTGGCATAATAGAGTCCTGAGTAGTGATGGGCGAATTTATTCGGCAGGGGCGAATTCGTGGCGAATTCCCGCGATTCGCCGCTGGCGAATAAATTCGCGAAACTGGCAAAAAAATTTGCCCAAAAAAATTAGCCGCGCAAAAACGAGTCGCGCGTCGTTTTTGACGCGACGCGCCGAAAACGACGCGACGTGTCGAAAACTACGCGGCGCGTCAAAAAAGACGCGACGCGCGTCAAAAACGACCCGCGACTCGTTTCGCGAATCGGCGAAGAATTTTTCGGCGAAGCGAAACGCAGCCGTTTCGCCCATCACTAGTCCTGAGAAATTAATTAAGGAGACAGAGAGGCTTTTATTAATAGTGGCACCTGTCTAAAAACGGCAAAAGACTTAGGGGTCATCTACACATCTACAGACACCTCAAACTGAAATGCAAGAGTAATAAGAAGCTCAAAGAGCAATTGAATTTTGGTTGTTGCACAATTTTAACCGACCAGTAACAGCAAGTTCAAGGCAGCCCTGTCCTTAATGCCTGCCATTCTGCTATAAATAAAAAGTCTTTAGGCTTTTGGTGTCTTTTGTGAACCCACACAGACACAGAGAGAACAAACAAAACCCAAATGGATTTTGACCAAAATCAAACCACTTTGCCACCTTACTGCATTCATAGAGCCTTGCCGTGAAGATAAGTCTCAGAGAGATTTTCCATAATGGCCATCTTTAATTCCATAATTCCATAATATTCTTTTATGGTTAATCACATGAAAACTTATGGGTGAGATTGAATTTGAGGATAGAAAACTAATTCTCCTAATTTAGGTTCAATTTGTTTCTATAGAGTTAGACTTTTTTCCATAGAATTTTCATGTGATAGTGAGATAAGTTCTTCTCACTGGCTCTATCGGAACACCTGGAATTGAGTTACTGTAGGAGAATCTTTTTCCATCAAACTCAATCTGGTACAATATCTGACCATTACTTTTGAATTGAATATATATACAGTATATAAATGTTCCATTTTAATTTAATTTAGGGGCCTCTATACTAATACAGGTATGGGACGTGTTATCCAGAATGCTTGGACCTGGGGCTTTCCGGAACATGGATCTTTCCGTAATTTGGATCTTCATACCTTGTCTAGTAGAAAATCATTGAAACATTAAATAAACCTAATAGGTTGGTTCTTCCTCCAGTGATGATGAATTATATCTTGGTTTGATCAAGTCTAAGGTACTGTTTTATTACTACAGAGAAAAAGGAAATCATGTTTAAAAATTTTAATAATTTGGATAAAATGAAGTATAAGGGAGATGGCCTTTCCATAATTCAGATGGGTTTCTGGACAACAGATCCAGAAACAGATGAGAAATTAATGTATATCAAAGAAAACATGAGCTAGATTCAACCTGTGGGTATTTTTAGAAGAATACATTAGAAATTATAGCGTTAGCATTCCCTTAAAAATCTGGATTTGGATTTCCAGGGTGTTTTAGGGAATTTTATCTAAAAGCAAAAGCCACTGCAGCTCGTGTTTTTAGAAATCATTTTACTGCCGACACTTGAAATAATGCAATTAGTTGTTGTTAAATTGATATTTTCACACTTCCTTGAGTACTGAATTACCTTTTAATGAGTGCATACTTGAGTTGTGTTTATATTAAAGAGGAGTTTGATGTAAATATTTTCCTGCTGTAATTAAATAACCCTTAATGCCTATACAGTAAATTAATTTACACTCGTATAGAAGGGAGGTTGTTACAAGCAAAGTACTAATATACTGCAATGCAGATATCATGGTTGTTTCTTTTTTAATATCATGTGATAAAAACAAGAGTTCTGGCAACGAGTCAGGATAAACTATGAATGTTTAATGAAAAACAAATGCAATGTTAAAGTGACAGTAACACTGAGAAATACAAAAGCCCTAAATGCATTTATATATAATGTAGTTTTATCTTTCTAGTTTCTGCATAATTTCAGTAAAACATGGTTATTTTGTAGTTTTCTGGATTAGGCCATGAATTTCCATAATTCCCTAAAATCCCCCTGGCTAAAATCTACCTCACTCAGGGACTCCGAATCTGGATCATCATGTCTGTCTGATCTCCAAACTAAATACAAAAACCCTGTCTGTCCAAAACGAGATGCCAGCGAATCGCGGGAATTCGCCCATCACTATATATATATACATATACATATATATACATACATATATATACATACATATATATACATACAT
>CM044441.1:11000836-11011076 GCA_024363595.1 Xenopus borealis | reverse complement strand
GGCATGCAAACATTTTGAGGTTTTCTTCTTACTTAACATCTGCTCCAAAGAGGTTAAGGTAACCATGTCTACAATAGCACTGAGAGTCAACACTGCTGGATAGCCTGTCTTTGCAGATACTAAGCTACACACAAGGAGCCCCTAAACAATATGCCATGTCTACTTACATCCCTAATGATCTGTCTGGAGGTCATAAAGAAGAAAAGAGGAACACACTGTACACATTTGCAGTAACTTCACCTCAATAATTGCTTTAATGGGCATAACTACAGAGGAAGCAGACTCTCCAGCTGCAGGGGGACCCATAAGGTCCTAATTAATGAGCAAATTCAATACCTATCAGTAAAACAGGACATGTTGGGGGCCATAAAATTTATTTGCTGTGGAGACCAGGAATATCTAGTTACACCACTTCACGCATGCCTCCCCAACCATCTGCCCCTGAAACCTTTCATGTGTCTTACTTTTCATACAAATTCAAAACTACACAAGAGACAGGCAGTAGAAGGACCAATTGATGTTGCTCATATTTTATTATAAGAGACATTTCCATGAAAGTAATCAATCATATGATCTTCTCCTTGACCTCTAGGATGTTTAGCCTGTTATAGACACAATAATTAATGACTTGTTTCCAATATGGTTAATAATCATATTACTATAGAAGGGAATTTCTTGGACCATCAGCAGACTTACATTATGTTTATTAAAAAAAAGATTTATTGCCAGTTCCCTGCAAGTTATTTAATGTGTGCTCTATGTCTATGTTGATCAGCATCTGGCTTAGGCACAGATGTATGACTGGTGTTAATGGCAAGATGGGAAGCCCTAATACAATGGAAGCAATGATATAATAGTTGAATAATACTTTCAAATAGATCCAAACCAAAGAAAAGGTCTGACATTTGCTAGTGGTTGAGGCTAGTGGCAGGCTGATCCAGGCTGAGGCATAATCCACTAACAGAATGGGGGTCAAGGCTGGCAGAAGACAGGCTGAGATATGGACAGTTTGCATATGTTCAGTAGAATTACATGTAGGGGAGCTTTAATGATCAACCAACCAGGTGTTGCATGAATGCAGACTTATGAAGGCCCTTAATTGACTGGATGTCTGGTACGTAAACTAACCTCCCAAAAAAACAAAAACCACAGGCTCAACAGAGTAATGTAGGAGCAGTTTAACACACAAGGTTTGAGTTTGAGCAAAGATATACCTTCCATATAGAGTCTTACCAGCTATGGTGCCACACAAAACAAGACTCAGCATGAAGAAATACTTTTTGGCTTTGATCTGACCAGTTCAGTTTTTCTTAGGGGTGCTGCCCATTTGGGTTTCAGCCTTGTGAAACCCTAACAATAATCTACCTCTGATGTCAAAACCACATCCACATGAAGCACAAACATGCCCCCAGATATCATATCCCCAACCTCATATTCACTTCCCCACCCCAATACCATCATCCTGCCCCCATTTTATTTTTTTGTGGAAGTCAAAGGTGGCAACCCTACACAGGACCAGTAAAATAAATTAGTTGCATCTAATTTCTATGTTTTACATGCAGAACATTTTATCTTGGAAGAAGAAGCCTTAATTTTTTAACTTTTAAGTGTTTGCTATCATCTTTGCTATATTCAACCATTTTTTATCTGTTGCCGAAATTAAGCCCCACCTGACTATTGACTTCTATAGAATTTAAATTGCCCCAAGAGTCCTGCCAATCTAATAGGTTGATTTTACTTCCAATAAGGATTAATTATATCTTAGTTTGGATCAAATACAAGATATAGTTTTACTATTACAGAGGAAAAGGAAATCATTTAAAAAAAATGTGATTTGGATAAAATTGGGTTTATGGGAGACGGACTTTCCGTAATTCAGAGCTTTCCAGAAAACAGGTTTCCTGATAAGGGATTCCATACCTGTAATTCAAATTTTAAAAAAAGATGTCCTTTTATCTGTAATAGTAAAACAGTACTGACACCAACTAAGACAAAATTAATCCTTACTGGAGCCAAAACCAATTGGGTTTATTTAAAAAACAGTTCTTCTAACTGTAGAAGGACTTGACTGACCTGCAGAGAGCACTGATTTCAACTCAACTAAACCCTGGTGAGTTGCCTGAACCCCAACAGTAGTGCCCAACCCCACTTATGTTTTTTGTGGTTTAATGGAAGCAAATCCCACCAATAGTCTTCCAACATCTATTGGACAGTCTAGAACAGTGATCCCAACCAGTGTCTCAACTCCTTCGATGTTGCTCTCAGTGGCCTCACAGCAGGTGTTTATATTAGGATTCCAGGCTTGGAGGCAAGTTTATGTTGCATAAAACCAGGTGTGTTGCCAAATAGAGCCCCCTATATGCTGCCAGTCCATATAAAGACTACACAACAGCTAATCACAGTCCTAATTCGGCACCCCCATGGACTTTTTTCATGCTTGTTTTGTTACCCACATTTGAATGAGGCTCACAGGTAAGAGAGGTTGGGACCCCTGGTCTAGACACTGCTAAAGAAGTAATGGTTGGACAACTCCATATTAACACATTTGGTTTTGAAATGAGGTATGGGAAGTTTATAGAAGATGCAATATGTAAGCTAGATGTCAATATTCAGTGTTTCGAAAAGAGATATTATGCAAGGGGATTCTGGAATACACTAGAGATTAACACACACTCACCATTGTTTTAGTAAGAGCCAAACTAATTTGAGTGGCTTTTGTGAGTATTAAACTAGATTAGGGCAATGAAGCTGGCATGACATTTGTAGATGTCTGTAAAGCTCTTGGTACTGTTTCCTATAAATGAATAGCAGTCGGCCAAGCTTGTCGGACCTGCAAAAAACCCTTAATGCTAGAGCGAGGAGAGCTGCTATAAATGCATGAAGCTTTAGCTTGTTATAAACACATTGCCCTTGAAACTTAAAGCTTACAGACACTTGGATACCGGTCCATCTGTCGAGAGAACATAATTTGGACAGTGCTGTGACTCAGAGCTTGTAAAACCTAACATTTAATAAGGTAATTTTAAGCTAAATATGAATTATTTATTGCACTATCCAAAAGATATTAAAATCTGGTAAGTGAATACAGCGTGATTACTTAAGGTCATCCATTTAGAGTCCAAGCACTAAGTATTAATAAGGACATTTGAAAGATAAGAGCCCAAAATACTGTAGCCCAAGATCAATCAGTCCGTGTGAATGCACAAAGAGTCACGATGCAGTTTCAGCAAGGGAGAAAAGTATTCTTCATATTCATTACTGTGAAATTAGTGTTGATCCAGTTTGCTCCTATTATCAACTCTTAATAAGCTAAAAAAAAAAAAGACACTGCAATTGGTTTCATGGCACTACAAAAGGGAGTGGGGGTTCGACAATTGATCTATAGTTACACCGCTGTCCCCATGGTTTTGTAACCACGGCACTTGAGATGCCAAGTTTAATGAAACTATGACTGGGCCTGCTTTTACCTTACCTTATATGTTGTAGGATTCTGAGAGCTGAAGTACAGTATCATCTTCATATGTAGCCTCTTTAAAAACACATAATGAAAGGATACAAAAAAGAGAGGGTTGATCAAGGTACATTCCCTGGTTCCATGCATTAACAGGAATTTATTTTGTGCATATTTTGAAAAAAAGGGGTTTATGATTAGTGATGGGCGAATTTATTCGCCAGGGGCAAATTCGCGGCGAATACCCGCGATCCGCCGCTGGCGAATAAATTCGCAAATCGCCAGCGAAATTTCGCTTGCCGAAAATTCGCCAGAAAAATGACATGACACGCCGCGCGTCGAAAACTACGCGACGCGCCCAAGTTGGCGCTCCGCATGTTAAAAGCGTGCCGCTACTCGTTTTGCTAATTTTTCGCCAATTCGCGTATTTCTCTGGAAATTCGCAAATTTTTCGTCTAATCGAATCTCGGGAGATTCGCCCATCACTATTTATGATCAAAAAATTGCCAACCCACCATACCACTGTAAGGTAAACCCTATATGATGAGCCTAACGAGTTGCCTCAGGCCATTTTTCATAGGCTGTTTCTTCGATGCTTGGTTGCATTTCTTGGAATAAGTATCTCCTGACCAAAGTATTAGCTTCACAATTGATCCTCCCCACCTACTGTATAGCTTTTATAGAGGAGAGATCTCCAAGACCAAAACCAATTTTTAAAGGCATAAGACCATAAAGTTGGCAAGCCACTATACTATTTCAAGGTAAATCCTATATGAGGAGTTACCTCTGGTAATATTTTTCATTGGCTTGTTCCTCAATGCTTGGTTGCATTCTCCGAGTATCTCCTGACCAAAATATTAGTCTCACCAGTTAATCCTACCTACCTGTTGCTTTTATGGGGAAGAGGTCTCAAGACCAAACCCTATTTTTAAAAGTATACGACCAATAAAGGGACAAGTCTGGGGTAGCTATTTGGCCTCCTTTCTTGTGGAAGACAAAAATACAAAGACGATTGTGGAAAATGCCAAGACTAACTTAAAGTAAAATATAATGAAAGTTTGTTACAACAGGTATGGGAAAGTCTTTATCCCTTCAGGATAAATATGGAAATGCCATCTCCCCTAGACTCCATTTTATCCAAATAATACAAACTATTAAATGATTTTCTTTTTCTCTGTAATAATAAAATAATTATAATAATATATATTAATAATGAATCCTTATTGGAAGCAAAACCAGCCTATTTGGTTTATTGTTTAAATTAGATTTTCTAGTAGATTGAAGGAATGAAAATCTAATTTATGGAAAGATCCATTGTTCAGAAAACCGCAGACTCCGAGCATTCATGATAACAGGTTCCATACCTGTACTACAAATAATACAAAATGACTGCATCACATAAAGTACAGCAGTGTCTTTTCCAGTTCTAGATTTGGCTTCCATCTACCTACCACCTCTGGTCATTGCATGGTTACATATAGTATCTATCAATATCAAAATCTTTACAGTGTTTTTTTCTAAGGTCATAAAAAAATATTAGGATATAAAATATGTCAAGTTTCCAATGCCTAAATACTGAAAATTAATCTGGTGTATGATCATTTATTTAGTTATAAGTATTCTTGTGACGAATGCAGTTCCATAAATGTCTCCTCATACATATTTCATTGTATGATGAAATGCTCCTTGTTTCCATGATGCCCTTCACAGCACAAATTTCTTGCTTTCAATTTAATGCCCTTTTAAAACATACATCCTTAAATATAGGTATTTTCCACCGGGACATTATTTTAAGCATTCACATAAGTACATGGCCCATCAGAGGTTTTGGTTGTCAAATATTCAATTTATCATAGCACAAAATAATATTGGAATACAGCTTTATGAAGCTGTAACATTGGGTTACACCCCCAACCCCTCCCCCCCAAAAGGCAACAATTGTTGAAATATATAAAACAGAAAAAGGGATATAAAAATGCAGTTGGTTTCAAGTTGAATTTATGACCACACTCTGTAAACAAGGCACACAGGTAGTGAACAACTGCCATGAAAAATAGCTCCAAGCATTGTTATTGACTAAGATAGACGAGAAGCTTGGCCTACAGAAGTAAATCTTGAATCCTTAACACAGTGCATCAGATTTAAAGAAATTAATTTTGGGGAATTATAAAGAATTTCAAGATTTTGAATTTTATCATAGTTACTGAAAATATTTCAGGCAAGCTTCTTTCCCTGCTGATCATTCCAGAGAAAAGAAATTGGTTAATCTGGACCAAACAGTACCGATATTGTTACTCTGAAAACACTGGATTTCTACTTAGAGGAAAGGCTTCTTACTGGGGTCACTCTGTCTGTACTATCTAAGGACACCCTATCTATCTCTATCCTCCCTGTAGTGCACCGCTCATATTAATGTGGCACTTCTTATACTCTATCAGTTATGTAACATAACTGGTGTTGCAAGACATGTTACACCAATTTTAACTTCTCATGGCTAGACCAACCTGTATCCGATGAGAGCATTAGAATGATCACATGGCCAGACTGACCTGTATTCAGTCAGATTATTAGAATGCTCACTGCTCAAGACCAACCTGTATCCAATCAGATCATTAGAATTACCACAGGGCTAGACCAACCTGTATCCAATTACAGCATTAGAATGATCACATGGCCAAACTGACCTGTATCCAATCAGATTATTAGAATGATCATTGCACAAGGCCAACCTGTATCCAATCAGAGCATTAGAATTATCACAGGGCTAAACCAACCTGTATCCAATCAGAGCATTAGAATTATCACAGGGCTAAACCAACCTGTATCCAATCAAAGCATTAGAATGATCCCCGGACTAGACCAAACTGCATCCAATCAGAGCATTAGAATGATCAAAGACCTACCTGTGTCCAATCACAGCATTAGAATGATCACAGGGCTAGACTTACATGTATCCAATCTGAGCATTAGAATGATCACAGTGTGAGACCAAGCTGTATCCAATCAGAGCATTAGAATGATCACAGTGCGAGACCAAGCTGTATCCAATCAGAGCATTAGAATGATCACAGTGTGAGATCAAGCTGTATCCAATCAGAGCATTAGAATGATCACAGTGTGAGACCAAGCTGTATCCAATCAGAGCATTAAAATGATCACAGTGTGAGACCAAGCTGTATCCAATCAGAGCATTAGAATGATCACAGTGTGAGACCAACCTGTATTTTACAGAGCAGTAGAATGTTCATGGGGGTAAAAGCAACCTGTATATAATCATTTGAATTTGCACATTTTGTTAAAAGGACAGTACAACCCCTTGTTCAACTTGAGTTCAATTAATAGGTCTTGTGTTGAAAATACTTTTTGCTTATCGTTTTAATAATAAAAACAATGACAATTCATTTAGGTTTAAGTATAATGAATTACTATTATGCTAAAAGCTTATATCAGTCATTGTAGGGATGCACAGATCAAAAACATTGGGGTCTTAAAGAAATACATAGCAACCATTCAGTCAAATCAAAGTTAATAAGGCTGGATTATAAATCAAGTGTGGCCTCCACCATGCTCAGTTCAAAAGGTGCGAGTAGAGAAGGCATGTAGGTGTCCTCCGCTCCTACCTTTCATAGCTTTCCCACATTAAGGCTATGCATCCTAATCCTGCATTCGTCATCAAGCTCTATTTTATTTTTATCCGGTGCCTAGTCCAAAGTGCAGCACTCAGTCATCTGCACAGGGGGCAAGAGCACTATGTGGTTTATTCTTCCATCCCCTAATTCTCTTGCGCCCCCTGAAGTCATAAACGGCCCCTAATGTCTTTTTAGTTACTGGTCTGGGACATATTTTATGGGGCAGCTCAATTAATGGTTAAGTTGTGTTTTCAACGAAAAATTTTAGATTTTGAGGTTATTTTTTGGTCAAAATAGTTTTTTTCGTTTTAAAAAACAAAACAACTTTTTTTCTATTTTTGTAAAGATATTTCTTATATCCCGACCCTAGAAATTGATTTGAATGCGAAAATACACCATCTAAAACCTGTCGAAGTCATGTAGGAGTCACTGCAGAGGTCCCTTGAACCATTTGAAGAGGTTAATGGCCTTCATGAGTTTTTTTCTGGTTGGTTTTGCTCGAAAACTTGATCAATTCTAACAGTTCAAGGTTTTTTTTTCGTCGACAAGAGCTTGATCAAGTCGAGTTTTTATGTTGTTAACCCTGAACTTGCTGAGGTTTTAAAAAGCTCATATAACTCAAATAAAATTTCAACCTTTTGAAGGAACTCCCAACTGATTTTTACTTGATTCACACGTTAATTCATTTATCCCCCATAGTGTTTAATCTATAAACAGACTGTATTTGATAACAGGTTGTATTAACAGAGCTGCCCTATTGCAAGGTAAATATTAACAGAAAGAACAAATGTCTAAACAGGCAAAATGTAGGCAAAAAAAAGAAGAAAGCCTAATGCTCAGTAAGAAGTCACTTTGATCATCTTGTAGATTTTTCTTCATTCGCTCTTGGAATGTTAAAAACAAAGATTATTTTTTTCATCCTGAGGAGCAATATGAATTCAGTTATTATCATTTGAAAGCTGTAAAATAAAATACTTCATCAGCCTTTAAGAACACAATCAATTCCACCGTGATCTAAGTCCCGCTTTGCTATGATGTCTTGTGAAGAGGATCTGCACACTTCAATCGTCATTCACTGTCTTTGTAACTTTTTGTCATCACAGTCGGAAGGTGAATATCTCACAGTGGTCATTTTGCAGATGGGGTGCAATTTTTAATTGAAATAAACTTGAAATTTTACCAAACTCAAAGAATGTAAAAATTAAAATGGAAAAAAACTTGATCCAATAAGACAATGAAAAAAAACACAAATGCATCAAATTTGTATTTTACTCATCATTTTCAAGGGGCCTACAAATTCTCAAAAGAATATGAAAATTTTAAAAACTAGTATTGAAAAAAATTTCTTACATTTTGATTAGGGCAACGCCCATTGACTTTTATGAGAATGAAGATTTTTGATGCTGAAGTTTTACATTTGAGCTTTTCATTTTTTTAAGTACTTAATAAATCTGGACCATTCAAGTTTTTGGAAATTCAAATTCATAAAATTTGGTTCATGGTAAAAAATTTAATTCGAATGTTGATAAATCTGCTCTTTTTATACGAAAATATGACCAAAATGACCAGAAAAGCCCTTCAAAAATATTTTTTTTCTATTCATGGTGGCCTATTTATTGAATTTAGTGGTTTTAGAAATTACGAAAAAACTCACAAACTCTAAAACAACGACTGTTGTGACATTTATTAAAAGACCCAAATAAAAAATATGTATTTAAAATATTGTGCTAAAAAATACGAATACCACAAAACCCTCTAAAAATCTGCGTTTTTCCGACAATTCTGAAAAAAAAATCCTAAAACATCTAAAAGTCCAAATTGATTTTAAAGGAGAATTCAAACCTAAATTAAAGAAAACCCTACCGCCCATCTCCACCAAGACCCCCCTCCCTCCTCCCCACAGCCTAAGTGTTACCCTGGGCACATGCCCCTAAAGTTCTACTTACCCCTCAGTGCAGATTCAGCCATCAGACTTCATGGTCGCCATCTTCAGCTTCTTTGGTAATCTTCGGAGTGAGAATGGTGTTGCGGCACATGCAACATTTTCTTTTTTCACGACACCTGTGCATGCACCAGAACCCACAAAAAAGTGCCCGGAGAAGACCCGAATATTGATGGGGATGGGGGTAGGATTTTTTTAAATTTAGGGTTGGATTCTCCTTTAAATGTTCATTTAGGATCAGCACAGTTCCCATTGACTTCAATAGGACCTCAACAACTTTTAACTTTTAAAATTCTGTATTAGTGGTTTACATGGCTTTTACATTTAATAAATCTCAAATTTTTTGAGATTTTTTTTTTTAAAATGGGAAAACCACAGATTTGTTTGAGATTTGTGGAAAAGATCAACATTCCATTATTAGTAAATGTGCCCCTCGGTGATCAGTTTACAGTAATAATAAAATTGGTTAAATTCTTTTTTTTTGTAAGAGGGATCATTTGCGTACAAAATAAAACCAGTAGTAACAAAGCCAGGTAGTTATCTGACTGACTAGTCGCCAACTAGTCTACCGTGTGCATGTGGGGGGAAACAGATTCCGCTCTTGAGAACCTTGATGAAGGTTTTGAAGTTTAGAAGTAAATGTACAGTTGTACGTAGAATTGCTGAAGAGTTTAATGTCTGCTCTATGTTCCCCACAGAAGGGGTGGCACACCTGTCAAAAACTGTCAGAAATAACAAATACACTTTGAATACCAAACACAGAAAAGGCTGAATTTTAGAACTGCCTACAGCAAGGAATAAAGAAACAGTATTTTTTTGTTAGGATTCCAAATATAAAGTATTGGGAAACTGTAACATGGTTCTTGGCACATGTCCAAACCCAAAAAAGAATGGTTCCCAAGGGCAAAGTAAGTTCTATAAGAGGAGTTAGTAACATTTTTATAAAACAAAGAAAAAATGAACAGAGACAGAAAGCCACTTGTGGTAGTTTAGTCAATATTTTAGTGCTGTAAAACGTCTTATTCTCCCAAAAGGCTAATACACATGAAATAAGAGACATTTCAAAACTATGCCTGGCCACGCAGAAGGTCTCAAAGCAGGGAATGGGGGAGGGAGTCTAAGGGGTATTTAAGGTAAGATTGTTTTTGCTAAATATACATGGAGCTTGAGTCAGGTGAAAGCTTGTTTATACCTTGGAAACCCCTGGAACTATAGCAG
>CM044441.1:10975701-10992716 GCA_024363595.1 Xenopus borealis | reverse complement strand
GGGGGGGCAAGAAGGCTGGGGGGAGGAGTGATGGGGGTCTACCCAGGGGAGGGAGGAGGGTTTGTTCCTATTACAATGTCCACAAAATGGCTTCTGCCTGCTTGCCGTACTTATAAATCCTCAGATAGAAAGAAACAAGATTCAAATCATTTATATTAGGTAATTAAAGTTAATTTTGCTTGACTAATGTGATAAAATAGGTTTTGGGATCATTTGTTCAAAGTGTCCCCATTAAAGCCAGAAATTGTAACTGGGTTTGATAGAGTGGACAGGGGTCCCACCATCACCATTAGATCCATTCTGATCTGTTGCTAGAATGAATGTTGCATAGAAACTGGACAGGTTAGCACTACAGATTTTTAAAGCTCCAAGTGCATTTATTAATAAAAGTAATTTAATGTCCTTGAGTGAAGTCAAAACAAGATTCTGCATTCGTGTTTCAACTTCAGAGAGTATTTCTGGGTGACCTTTAATGCAAAGCAGGATAAGGGTAACTGCACTTTAATGTCAAAAAGCACAGCCCTTAGGAACTCCATTTCTGCCTCAACTGCGTTATCGAAAGCCATAAATCAAATGAGTTCAGGGCTACCTGTCCAAATGGAGGAGTAAAAATAGCCGTGGAAATACAGTTTTCAATCTCAAGTTTAATTTGAAACTATTTCTCCACTGACAGCAAATCATTTTTGAAACTATATATTTTAATAAACAGAGAGCACGGTTATCTCCACACGCCTATGTGCTTTGGAAGTTGGCATTATTGTTGTATATATATCTATTTATATAAATAAAGTGACATAGTACCGCACATGCGAAAAAATCATAATTTATTGAAAAAATACGACATTTCGAACACAAAAGATTACAAAAAAAAGGTACTTTGTCACTTTATTTACTGTACCTTATTTACCAGCACCAGTTGCTATATAAGTTTTATTTGTTATTATAAGTTTTAAGGTAAATAAAATTTCTGTTATTATAAGTTTATGTTTATATAAGTTTTATTTGTTATTATAAGTTTTAAGTTAATATAAGTTTTGTTATTATACGTTTAAGTTTATATAAGTTGTATTAAAAGTTTATATAAGTTTTATTTGTTATAAGTGTATATGAGTTTTATTTGTTATTATAAGTTTATATAAGTTTATTTTGTTATAAATTTATATGTTATATTTATTAGTATAAGTTTATATAAGTTTTATTTGTTATGATAAGTTTATGTGTATAGAAGTTTTATTTGTTAGTTTATATAAGTTTTATTTGTTATTATAAGTTTATATAAGTTTTATTTGTTATAAGTTTATATGAGTTTTATTTGTTATTAAAAGTTTATATAAGTTTATTTTGCTATAACTTTATATGTTTTATTTGTTAGTATAAGTTTAAGTTTATATAAGTTTTGCTCCTCCATGTTTTTCTATTTATTTAAATATATATTAACATTTATTATGTATTTATTTTCATTAATAAGATTTTGCTTGATTATTATTTATTCCAATCTTAGTTGGGATCAAGTACAAGCTGCTATTTTTTTATTACAGGGAAAAAAGTAATCATTTTTAAACATTATAGGGGTAATGTAATAAAAGGCACTAAGTTTGCCCAGGGGCAGTAACCTATAGCAACCAATCAGCAGGTAGAATTCACTAGTCACCTGTTTAAATGCAACCATCTTATTGGTTGCCATGAATTAATGCAAAATTAGTGCCTTATATTACATATAATGGTGTTTAAAGCGGAGCTCGCAATTCAGAGCTTACTGTATAATGGGTTTTTGAAATAACGCATCCTAAACCTATAGGTCACCAATATGAAAAAATACAAACGCTCAGCAAAAATACAAAATACAAACGCTCGGCAAAAAAAAAATCTTCAATAAGTTCAAGAATTTAAAGTGTAAAAAAGAAGGATGATCTAAATGTTGAGAAATGGCTTAAAGGGATTCTGTCAAGATTTTTATGGTTTACATTTTGTTTCTAAATTACACCGGTCACAATTAGTGATGGGCAAATTGGCGGCGTTTTGCTGAATTTTTAGCAAAATTCTAGAGAAACGGCAAAAATTTACGAAACGGCAAAAATCTGCGAATCGCAGCCGCATCTCGTTGGGTTGCTGTGAGGGGGGAAGGGAGGGCGGTGATATCACTCCAACTTTATCTGAGCACAAGTAACATGGTTGGGGGACACCTGGGAAACGTACATCATGTCTAGCCCCATACAAAATCTTAAAATTAAATAAAAAAAAAATCTGTTCTTTTAAAATGGATTTCAGTGCAGAATTCTGTTGGGGCAGCAGTATTAACTGATGTGTTTAAAAAAATTAAAAAAAAACCACTGACAGTATCACTTTGGCAATTTGCATCACTTAAGCTGGCCATACACCTAGAGATTCACTTGTTTGGTGAAGTTGATCCTTCCCCCGATATACCCACCTTGGCTGGGCGTCCTCAGGTCAATGTTAGGATCATAATCCGTGACAAAACTAGATATTACTGGGCCCAACAGCAAATTATTTTTCAGGCCCCCAAAATCTCTAGAGGTTGACCTGTTTTAGCAATATTTATTGAAATTGTATAAGAAATAAGTCCTCATGGTGCCCCTCTACTCCCTGGGACCCATTCAGCCACAGGGTCTGCTTCCTCTTTAGTTATGCCTCTGATCATAATATAAGTAAATGCATACCATCAGAAGAGGATTACATCAACAAACCAATGTGGTCCTTGCCCCTACAGGAAAATCAAACCTGTCGAGGTTTGGACAACCCCCATACACGGGCAATAATTACAAACTAGGATATAGACTGGAATTCCCTTTTGACACAATTCAATGCATTTTAATGAAACAAAATTGCCTATTTATAAAGCATCAGAAAAGGTTTCATTTGGTACTGAAAGCGAAACCGTTATCGTGATTGAAATGGAAACTCCATGGGGAATGGTAGAATGATAGTGAATTTCCATTGCTTTAAATCTGTTCAATATATGGTCACGTATTTCTTTATAGAGATATATTTCAATATACTCTCGCTCACTTGAAAACATTTTCAAGAAATTTTCTACCAGATCTGCAGTGCAGAATAAATGGTCATTGTAAAGTCAAATGCACACTTTAATAAACAGCAACAATAATCCAAAATGGGCAAGTTTTTTGTAAAATTCCATTTTTGTAGTTGGAATTTAATCATTTTGTTTCTTACGTGTTTATATATAGGACCTATGGGTCTTTATTGTAGACTAAAATAAAGAAACAACAATAAACCCAAGAATTAACTAAACCTTCATTCTCTCATAAAAATCCCTATTATTCTTCAGAGGCTGCGCCTGGCGATTATAAACCCATTAGCTATCGTTATCTATAGACAAGAAGAGAGTAAAAAAAACTAGATGATCTAGTGAGCGGAGCAATAAAAACAAGACATGGAAGAATTGAGATAGACATCTGGAATAGTCTTTTGAGAGGGAAACAATTAGGAGAATTAGATTAAAGCAGCTAAAATGCATGTGGCATTAAAAAACCCGAGCAGAGCTGGTCAGCAGTCACCGGAATAAATGCGACGTGTATTAAAGGCACACTACACTTCTTTGCTAATTTCTGTATTTACTTTTTGAATTTGCCTTTAAGAAATTTTATTTAAAAACAAAATTGTATATATATATATATATACATGAAGGGGGTTATCAAGCTCCGAATATCGGAACCTCAAATAATTTGTAGTTTTCAGAGCAAAAATTAACTACAAATTATACGAGAATAAAAAGTCCAATGGTTTAAAAACACTGAATCCAAAACTATCGAGGTCCTGTATAAGTCAATGAGAAAAGTCCCAGTGTTTGCGCTGATGTCTGTACCGATAGCCAATCATTTTGGGGATTCGGAGCAAAAAACTCATAGGTTTTGTGGAAAACGTCGAAGCTTTTTTCAGGGAAAGCTCAGAAGTTTTCAGAGTTTTGCCGATCCTATTATTTCAGGCTTTTTTCTTCATAAATAAGGTCCATTTGGGAATTCGGAGTTGGATATTAGACATACTGAGACAAATAAAATATAGTTCGAATCTTTCGATTGCATCGTTCGATTCAAATCATTTTGGCAAAAATCCTTCGAATTTCAAAAAGTTTCAAAAATACTCCTGAAAGGTTCCAGGAGTGAATTATACATTTTTTAAAGAGACAGTATTTCGAAATTCGATAATTCGAATTTTTTTCAGTTCAATTAAAATTTTGGGCTATTAGATATTAATTCAATTCGAAAATGGTCCTTTTTGATCAGAAAAACACTTTGGGGCAGATTTACTAAATTCACATGAAGGATTCGAATATTCGATCGAATTTTCAAAAAGATTCAAATTCAAATTTTGAATATGCAAATTAGGCAAATTAGACCAAATTCGACCATCGAATATTCTAATTTGAATGATCGAATATTCAAATTTAATTTAATTCGAATATTAAAAAATTCGGTCCTTTAAAGGGGAACCTTTAAATTTAAATTCGATCAACTTCTTCGCCAGATTAAACCTACCAAAATGGGGATCATTCCCTAAGTTCGAATAAGAAAAATTTGATCGATCGTTAAAATTCGTTCGAAAATTCGATTCGAATTTGAATCGAATTCAATTGAATCTCCTCATTCGATCGATCGAATTGCACTAAAAAAATTCGAATTCAAATTTTTCTAATTCCCCACTATTCCCTGGTCGAATTTTGATTTTTTTTGGCATTCAAAATTCAACCCTTAGTAAATCTGCCCCTTAGAAAAAAATTTGGTTTTGATGATACGAATTTCGAAGTTTTTTCACTTCGAAATTTGACCCTAGATAAATCTGCCCCTAAGGGGGTTATTTATCAAGCTCCGATTTTATCTCAGTATTTTCTGCTACAAACTCCGAGCATATCCACTCAGGTTTTTTAGGCTTATTTATTATAACAATTTCACAAACATTTTCTTTACGGGAAAACTCAGATTTCCACTTTTTTTTATGGAAACTACTAATTGTCCCCCCTAAAGCTCTGAAAACATTGTGGAATTGCACAAAGCCCAGGGCACATCAAAAAATTAATGGGACTTCTCCCACTGACTTATATGCAACCTCGAGTTTGAGATGGCGGATTTTAATATTCGGAATTTCATCCTCAGGGTTTGATAAATTCTGAAAAATGTGTGATTTTAAAAAAGGTCTATTTAAAAAAAAAAATTCGACCTTTGGTAAAATAGGTCTCCACATGTTGACAACAAAATGGGGCAGTAAGAACAGGAGCAGCTGATTTAATATGAATCCATGCTTTTTTAAAAAAAAAGTCAACAGAGACTTAGCCTATTCAACACTTCTGCAGTGACATTTTTGTGTGTGTGCAGGATTATAATGACCATTGTTCCATCATCTCTTCTATTAACATTCCGCCTCCAGTTTTAGATAATGGGGTATCACTGCAAATGTTGAAGTGATAAACCTTGTGAAAATAAGTGAACCATTACTCGCTGTTCAACTGCCAAATGTGTGACATCACATTCATCTAAAGTAAAATCACCTGTCTACCACCACCCCATGCCCCAAGAGGTTGTGATTGTGACATCACTTTTGGTTATACTCACCCTCTGTCATTATTATGAATGTGGAACATAAACAGCACTTTCCATGAATGATTTAGACCCTACAAAAGAGCGTCAAGAATTCAAGAATGTCATAAAATTCCATTTCTGTTCTGTGCAGGGAGAGATATGTCCAGCCGCAATGTAACAACTGTGTTCATAATAATAATAATAGTGCACAATAGCCGAATGAAACAATCCAAGGATGAAACAAGATTAGTGCCAGGATAACTTATACCTGTAATAAAAATGTAGATCTGAAATGTCTGTGTCATGAGATTTATTAGGAAATGAGAGTAACAATAGACAAAGTAAGTAAGACAGTATTATGCTAATAATTTGTTACTGTTATATAAATTCTGTCCAGCTCACAGTACATTATTGGCCTTTGGCTTCTTTCAACTCAATCGTGATGGGTGAACACTGAAATCTCATAAACAAAATGACTAGGAGTATTATAAATATAGGGATCATTTATTAAATTGTAGAGCCTCCATGGAGCCTCCTGTAACACAAGAGAGAGAAGTTACGTCAATGAAGGCAACAATGGAAGGCGCAGCAGGTAGAAGCTGCAGTTGGAAGATCCAATGGTAGCTTGGCAACTGACAAAAATATATTGTTTCCCAGGGGGTGTGTAGCTCATAGTTACCATGGTTAGGTGTAATTATTAAACAATGATCTTAAAAGTAAACCATCATAGTAAAAAGAGGACATAAGCCACATACAGAGGTAATTTCGAATAATGTGTGTGTTAATTGCACAGAGGAATGAAATCAAATGACACACCCTCCCATTAAGAGAGTCTCCAGTGTGCAAATATACAATATCCATTTCTAGCGTTAGTTTTGTATTGTATGCATTTCTCAGTAAATACAGAGACTCATTTTCTACGTACTATCATTTAGACATATGAGTGGGAACTGACAAATTACCATTTTATAGGTGACAGCAGGGGCCTCTTTTATAAAGCACAGTTGGACATTAAATAAGAATGTAACAAGTCAGTGCATATATATATATATATATATAGACAAATACAAGAGGTCCTCTGCACTCAACCCATTATCAATATATTTAAGACATTGAGACATTCTGTGCATACAGCTACTAAAAAATGCCTTACCCTTTAAACAACAGGGATTGTTTGTCCATATATTGCAATATATTTAAGCTGGCCAACTACGTCAAAGTCTTCCCATATCTGGCCAGTCCTACACTCAATTTTCATCTGATTCATTAAGAATTCCATTGCTTAATTATACATTTTACAAAGGGACTAAGTTTTACCCGCAACTTACTTGCTGCTTTCAAAGTAAAATTCCCAATCTGCCCTTTTATTAGACACCAGTGGGATCACCTGACTATAGCTGGGAAGGGTGGGGGCTACAACAAGGAGCTGGTCACTGCTCCAGTATAACTACAACAAACAAAGAAAAGTTGTGCTCACCACTGATTTTTAAAACCATTAGGCGGGGGTGCAATGAGGCTGTGACCACAAAATAAGAATAGACAAATACAAGAGGTCCTTTTCGCGAAAAAACGAGTCGCGCGTCGTTTTTGACGCGATGAAAACGATGCGAAACTACGCGACGGAAACTACGCGACGCGGGTCGAAATCGACACGACGCGCCGAAAATTACGCGACGCGCGTCTCTGGAAATTCGCAAATTTTTCGGCGAATCTCGGGAGATTCGCCCATCACTAACTACGACCAAAAAAAAACAACAAACCAAACTCAGAAGCCTGATTTTATTTTATTTATTAATAAAATATCTCAATGTAATCGGATCGCGGAAAAACTCGATATAATCGAGCACAAACCTGAAGTGCTCTAATTTTTCTGATTTGAATAACAGATTGACATACGAATAGGACAGTTCCTGAATAAAAAGATGGGTTATAAAAAGTAGCAATAACAATACATTTGTAGCTTTGCACAGCATTTTTTTAGCTGGGGTCAGTGACTCCCATTTTGATAGGTGCAAAGAGTCAGAAGAAGAAGGCAAATCATTCAAAAACTATAAAAAAAATAATGAAGGCCAGTAGAAAAGAATTAGCCATTCTTCAACGTACTAAAAGTTACCTTAAAGCTGAACCACCCCTTTTACTGGTAAGTACGTGTATGAGACTTGTTATGGAAATAAAACTCTGGGGCTCGGACTGATGGGAAAATAATTCTATTTTGCAGGAATTATTAAACATATATATATATAAATATATATATAAAATATTGGCAAAAAGAATAAATGGGAACAGTGTCTACCATGCTTCACAATCAAAGAAAAATAACCTAAACCTTCACAGCTTTTTATCTTAACAAAGACAAGAAATGTAACATTCGTTAAGTTTCTCCATTTGCAAAGAGATCTGAATATTATCTTGTAACCTGATTTATATTTATCCGCAGCGATTTTAAGCTCCCAGAGCTGAACATAATTCTCGAGTTTGGTTTCCTGCAGGCTCCGTTAAGCCGAATGTTCTTTGAACTGTTTCTTTTTGAAGGAACGCTTAGTTGTCATTGAGAACCTGTTTTAGTCTGGAAAATGATCCACAGTATGTTCATAAAGAAAACATTGGCTAATTAAAATGCATGATATGACCTAAAGAACAAAGAAAAATTAATTACTGGCTCCCCTGAGTAATTTCAGAACTATTCGGACTCCTGGATAAAGATGCTCAGACCCAAAAGGGACCAGACCTTTAGTCTGAACTCTGTGTCCTGCAGAGCTGCTTGAAATAATGTTGTAAATGCATAGAAAGAATGGCTATCTCTACTGCAGATTTTAGCAGTCCATTGATCATATAAAGGAAAAGAGATTTTATTCATATATTTCATATACAATAGAAGGTAAGAGGCAAAACACATCCAAAGAAGAAGAACGTTACTGATCCCATAAAGAAGAAAATTTAAGGAGAGAATAGAGAAGAAAAAAAGGGGGAAATGAGGGGAACACTGCATAGAAGGGTATCCCAATGGGATGGTATTTTGCAGATAATTTAATATATAGGCAAACTAGATCCTAATGGGTAGTTGTAATTAGGTAAGTTGCACTAAAAAATGTTTTTCAAATTCAAATATAGTATATTGTTGCTTTGCTAGTATAAGGAGATAAAATATATTTTATTTAGTTAATGTAAATAGTTCTGGCAATATTCAGAGCATCCAGCCGAGGGCACCAACCCATTAGATGAGCCTATATAAGGAAGTGCAGGAGAAGCAGACATTACTGGGTCAGACCAGGTGGGTGACTGATCCTTGCTTTAGGAGCTAGAGTTAGATAGGGCAAGCTAGCAAAGACAGCCTGCACTCCAACAAGGAATTTAGTTTTGAGTTACTGCCAGGGGTGATTGTGCACCAGACAGGGAAGAGAGCATGCAGGGACTGGGAACCCCTCTGTACAAGGTACATATGGGATCTGTTATCCGGAAACCAGTTATTCAAAACTCCAAATATTCCAAATTATCCAAATATTCCAAATTTTGTAAAAAGGATTTCCTTTTTCTCTGTAATAAAAAAACAGTAACTTGTACCTTATCCCAACGAAGATACAATGGGGGTAATGTAATTAAAGTTAGTTGCAAACTGTTTTTAAAATGGTGCCTCTGCGAATGTTTAGCACAGCTCACAATGCAAAAGAAGTCGCTGGCGAATATTACATTGCAACATTTTTGCTAAGCAAAGGTTTAGTGTTAACACCTGCTCTGGAGTTTCGTTAAAATATTTTAGTGCAAAAAAGGTTTTGCAATTGCGAAAATGTATTACATCCACTGCGGAAAAAACTATTTGGTCGCACACTTTGCAATAAAGTCGTTGAAGTCTTTAATCAGTCAAAAAGGACACAAACATGGTGCACAGGTTTTTTTCCGCTAGTGAAACATATTCCATTCCCCATTATTGGAAGGAAACCATGCCTACTGGATTATTATTTAATGTTTTTTTTTTGTAGACTTAAAGGAAAGTCAAAATAAAAACTAGGTAAATGAATTGGCTGTGCAAAATAAAAAAAAATTCAATATAGTTATGTAATGTATAAAGGCTGGAGTGAGTGGATGTGTAACATAACAGAACACTACTTCCTGAATTGAAGGGGGGCACATGGGACATAACTGTTGCTTTTGAATCTGAGCTGAATGCTGAGGATCAATTGCAAACTCACTGAACAGTTATGTCCTGTGTGGGCCCCCTTCAAGTCACTGACTAACTTAGAGTTAGAGAGCTGAAAAGCAGGAAGTAGTGTTCTGTTCTGTTACACATCCACTCACTCCAGCCTTTATACATTACATATTTGGCTAACTCACTATATTGAAAACATGTTTTATTTAATTTACATAGTTTTTATTTTGTTTTTAAGTTTTTCCTTTAAATCTACAAAAAAATCATGTCAACATTAAATGAACCCAATAGGCAGGGGGTCCTTCCAATAATGGGTATGGCATCTGTTATCCGGAAACCCGTTATCCAGAAAGCTCCATATTGCAGAAAGGCTGTCTCCCATAGACTCCATGTTATCCAAATAATCCAAATTTTTTAAAATTATTCCCTTTTTCTGTGTAATAATAAAACATTACCTTGTACTTGATCCCAACTAAGATATAATTAATCCTTATTGGAAGCAAAACCAGCCTATTGGGTTTATTTAATGTTTACATGATTTTCTAGTAGAGTGACGTTCCAAATTATGGAAAGTAGGGATGCACTGAAACCACTATTTTGGATTCAGCCGAACCCACTAGTCCTTCCCGAAAGATTTGGCCGAATACCAAACCGAATCAAACTAAATTTGCATTTGCAAATTATGGGTGGGAAGGGGAAAACATTTTTTACTTTCTTGTTTTGTGCCAAAAAGTCACATGATTTCCCTCCCTGGCCCTAATTTACATATGCAAATTATGATTCGGTTTAGGTTCGGCCTGGCAGAAGGATTCGTATGATTCCGAACCCTGCTGAAAAAGGCCGAATCCCGAAATGAATCCTGGATTCGGTGCATCCCTAATGGAAAGAGCTGTTATCCGGAAATCCCCAGGTCCCAAGCATTCTGGATAACAGGTCCCATACCTAGAAACATTTAGAAACATTTTTTATTTTACACAGCCTATCTATTTATCCAGTTTTTATTTTTATACTGAACAATTCCTTTAAGGTATGGAGATACAAATTACGGAAAGATGCCTTATCCAGAAATACCTAGGTCCCGAGCATTCTGTATAACAGGTTCCAAGCATTCTGTATAACAGGTCCCATACCTGTACTGTCTTATTTTTAGAGAAAAAGAACATATCAGTCAAATAGAAATGATTACTTGGGATACTAGAGGAAATTGCTGGAAATGCTGTAATTGGGAGCTTTGACAGATGACATATATCAAACACACATATAATAGTGTCTATGCTTCACACCTATGGCACCAGCAGCAATAAAATATACTACCCACATCAGATTGACGTAAATGTAAATGCTCAGAGCGACACAGATGATCATCAGGGGGAAAATCCATCCTGTTTTTTAAGTGATAATTGCTTATAGAGGGAATCTGGCATAGGTTGCCATTTATGTTAATTGGAAGTGATCAGCATCTGCAGCACTGGTTTAATCAAACCATTCAGTGTGCCATAGTCCTTAGAGCTCTGCCTTTGAAAAGTGTACTAAGTACAGGTAGGGGATCTGTTATCCAGAATGCTCGGGGCCTGGGGTTTTCCAGATAAGGGATTTTTCTGTCATTTAGATCATACCTTAAGTCTACTAAAACCATTTAAGTATTAAATAAACCCAACAGGCTTGTTTTGCCTTCAATAATTATGAACTATGGGGCAAATTCACTAAGCTCCGAAAACGCGCTAGCGACGCCTTTGCCGCAATGCGCTGAACTACGCCAGGCAAATTTTCACCATGGAGCCGCTATTGTACTAAAATGTGAATTTGCTCTCAAGGGGGAACCTTCAACATGTACCCACTGTTTAGTTTAGGTGCCATACGTTATGAAATGTAGGGGGGAAGGAGGGTAACCACCAAAAATATTTACGCTATTTTTCAGACAATCATTTTTTGGGACTGAGAAAAAAATTTCTCAAACTTTTTTTGACAAACTCCTATCTGTTGTATAGATCTTCTCCAGGTCTGACCTGGCGAAATAAAGTCTGGCGCAAGAGGTAACGTTCAGTAAAATGGACATCTTAGTGAATTAGTGTAGTTACGTACATCCCTTCGTCAGTGAGCAACTTCGCCTGGCGTAAGGGTGCAAAGTTGCGTTGGTCTATCTACTTCGCTAGCGAATTTTCGCCAGGGACACTGTTAGTGAACTGCAGAAGTCGCGAAATGACGTCACGCTGGCGAATTTTGCTAGCGTTAGCCACTTCGCACTTTAGTGAATTTGCCCCTATATCTTAGAATCAAGTACAAGGTACTGTTTTATTATTACAGAGAAATGTGAAATTATTCTTTTAGAATCTGCATAATGGACCCCATACCTGTACATTATGTTTTAAACATTTTAAATCTTCACTTGTTTCAATAAACAAAGTAAGTACATAAGAAACCAACCTGTTGCTGTCTACGAAAGTGATGACATTGTTGTAACTGGTTGATGCTTCGTGTTATCAGGTCCTTTGTTTCCCCCCCCCCCAGGCATGTTCCGTCCATGAAACATAGCCCTGAGAAGCGAATGCTTTCAAAGATCAGTAAATGTCAAAAGAGTATTATGTAAGGTTGGGCGGCTGGATGATTATAAATTCTCTAATAAGCCGCTCTCCGATGCGCAGCTCAGCAATTGTGAGACAGTAGGAATTAAACCCTTCACTTGCCTAGAAGAAGAAAGCACTCATTTCCCACCACAAGTAAAGCTTTGATATGTTTTGATCTGTGCATATGAAATTACTGAAGCTGCATGACTAATATGCTGTCTGGTATAGTCTTTCCTATAGTCTTTAAAATAGAGGGGGAGGAAAAGAAGTCAACATAAAAATCTATTTTTTAAGATGTACAGATATGGGATCTGTTATCTGGGACCACATTATCCAGAAAGCTCCGAATTACAGAATGGCCATCTCTTATAAACTCCATTATAATTAAATAATTCAAATGTTTAAAAATTATTTCCTTTTTCTGTGTAATAATAAAACAGTAGCTTGTACTTGATCCCAAATAAGATATAATTAATCCTTATTGGAAGCAAAATCAGCCTATTGGGTTTATTTCATGTTTATATGATTTTCTAGTAGTCTTTAAGGTTTGAAAGTCCAAATTACAGAAAGATCCATGATCTGGAAAACCACCAGTCCAGTGCACTCTGGATAACAGGTTCCGTACCTGTACTAAAACAAAGGGGCAAATTTATCAAATTCACATGAAAGATTCGATTTTCAAAAAGATTCGAATTCGAATGTTTTTGAAGACCACTTCGACCATCGAATTTTGAAAATTCGATCGAATCAAATGATTCAAATGAAAATCTATTCGAATATTCCAAAGTGGGATAACCTCCCCTTTAAATTATTATTCGACTGCCTAGTTCGCCAGATTAAAGCTACCGAATTGGTTTTCATTATTTTTGATCGAAGTTGATGGGAAATTGACAATATATCTAGCCCCATGTCAGATTTAAAAATTAAATATAAAAGAATCTGTTTGCTCTTTTGAGAAATGAATTTCAGTGCAGAATTCTGCTGGAGCAGCATTAATAACTGATGCATTTTGAAAACATTTTTTTTTCCCATGACAGTATCCCTTTAAATTACCAGAAAAAAAAAATCGATTTTTGATAAATAACCCCCAAAGGTTTTGCTGTACACAGATCTTCCTTATAAACTAACTGGTTGATTTATCAAATTTCAGATTTGGGAATTGAGAAGGATTCTGAGCAGGTCAATATTTATCACATTTCTCAAAACTTTTCTGACTGGCAAGAACATTTTCCTGCCATTCAGGAAAGTTATTTTATGATCTGACACATTTATTAAACCTGATACTGCCATCACTTAGTCAGCATGTGTTTGATTGCTTCGAGCAGCTGAACATCATTCTGCCCTATTTTGTGACATCTTTCTCTGAGGTCAGAAACTAGTGTTATAAAAAAATAGAATACTAGTAAATTGGCCCCTATAGCAATAGACAAAATCTGAATCTCAACAAATAATAAAAAACAAAAAATAATAGGCATTACTTTAACAGGGGGTAATTATATGAAACCATGAGTGTTACAAGCAAGCATACAGTCAATTCAAAATTCAACCTGAAGGGGTTAGGGTTTTTTTTATCAAAGGTTAAATTTTAGTTGGAGTGAACAACCTGTAAACTCGAATACGTAGATAACGTTTTAAGCATAAAATGACTCAAATTGCTTGGATTGATCAAGTTTTTGAACAAACCCGACATAATGAAGGCAATTAACATCTTCATTGGTTCAAGGGACCTCTGCCATTGACTAGATGGTGTATTTTCTGGTTCAAGATATTTCCAGGGTCGGTTTATAATACATTTTGAACAGAGTTTTTGTTAAAAAAATTCAAGTTTTTTTTTCCCCAAAAATCTATTTTTGACTCAAAAATACCCCTGAAAACTCGATTTTTTTAATGTGAAAAAACTCAATCTTTACTAGTGATGGGCGAATTTATTCGCCAGGGGGCGAATTCACGGCGAATTCCCGCGATTCGCCGCTGGCGAATAAATTCGCGAAACGACCAGAAAAATTTGCCGCCAAAAATTCGCCGCGCAAAAACGAGTCGCGCGTCGTTTTTGACGCGACGCGCCGAAAACGACGCGACGCGCGTCGGAAATGACGCGATGCGTCAAAAACTACGCGACGCGCGTCAAAAACGACGCGCGACTCGTTTCGCGAAATGCCGAAAAATTCGCGTATTTCTCTGGAAATTCGCGAATTTTTCGGCGAAGCGAAACGCGGCTGTTTCGCCCATCACTAATCTTTACTAAATTTGTACCTAAAAGTAGAATTATATTTTAGTATGATTTAGACATTGATAGTTTTATATAGTTTCCATTTGGTCTGTTTCCCTCTTTTTCTTTTAATGGCTTTATTTACAATGCCTCTTTCTAGTGTGAGATTTAAAATTTGGCCAGATTCAATTTAGTGATAAAAAGTTTCACCATTTGAAAATTCAGGTGAGATTCAATTCAGGAAAACTTATCTTATGGCTTATCTCATGAAAATTCAATTAAATTCTATGGGAAAAAAAGTTTTCAAGTCATAAATCATGAGATAACTTTTTTTTTTTTTTACACAGAATTGAATCTGGCCCTTTAATGGAAGTTTTTTTGAGCTAAAACTTACACAATTCAATTACAGTTTCCAAAACTCTAGATTCATGTAGTACAAAAACTCAGCATCTAAAATCTGGTATGAAGAAGGCAATGGGAGTTGTCCTAAGAAAAATTCTAGTGTGTTTTGTTCATATTTTTTTTTTTTTTTGGAAGGTTGGTAGGTGCACTGATGATGAGTAATGACCTGGGGCGCTCCACCAATGAGGCGAGTTGAGGCACTCGCATCAGGCGGGTTTTCAACCCAGAAATTCGGCTCATCAAGTGCGCACTCTGCACTAGTGCCATGTACCCCCCCCCACCCCTGTCTGGTTCCGAAAAAGTGAGCACCGTGGGGAAGGGTGGAATATTGAAGGCGGCAATATCTTCAGGATCGCACCTGCTCCTGACAACTTCCTTGACTACTTGGTGGTCAGAATGGTGGGAAATGACCAGCAGGTGATTCTGCAGTAACAAAATGAAATTATATTATCGTAACAGTACATATTTCCCTTGGGAAAAAAGAAAATAATGAATGTAAATTGCAAAAGTTCTTAGAATAGCACTCTCATCGATTTTACATTCACTTATTTTAAAGGTATACTTATCCTTTAAAGCAATATCAGGTTGTCAGGGTCAGTGACCCTGCTAAGCTTTCAGATTCAAAATTTATTTTGCCATTATTATTTATATTTAATTTACATTTAAATGAACTCCTTGTTCCTGGGCTCCAGTTAGCAGATTATAGCTCTTAGGGAGCTCCAGATCAAAGCAATAAATAATTAGAAAAACAAGTATGAATTCATATAAGATAACAGTACGACTATCTAAAATTATCTTTGAAAAGACACATATTAAAAATACGCCACCCTGCTAACCTAATCTTCATAATGAAGACTGATTGTTTCTAAAGTTTTGATTCAATTACCTTACCTGCAGGAGAGACAGTAAAGTGAACACAGACAATAAGACAGAGATTTAATGACTGGAGGAAGTAAGATCATTCTGGGGGTAGCTGAAGGCAATTAAACATAACATTTTTAACTTAATGGGAAATTAGCAATTACAGAGGAACTCGAATGTTTATTATTTCCCTATGAAGCAAATCCCCACTCATAGTCCTCATCATTTTTTATTTTGTTTTAGAAATACCTGAAAATAATTATGATACGAGCAATAAATCAAAACAGAGAAAATGGGATTCTGATGGCAAAATACATTGATCTTAAACTTATAAAACGTTTCACCCCAATTCAAGAAAAATGCAGTAAAAATCATAATTTGGTATACATTGAATTTACCACCTAAAACCTAGATTGTATAGTCAATAAGTCAATAGGAGAATGTATCTAAGGCATTATTAAATTGATGTTTTTGAAGGTTTTCTTTGCATATAAATTAAAACAGTAGAGATGTTACACCTCGGGGTGCAACCGAGGAAGGCTCTTATGCTGAAACATGTTGTGTAAAACATTCCTGCAATAAACACACAATGATGATTTGAATCACACTGTGCTCTCCAGATTCAATTTTTTTTATAAATTGTTTTTATTTAGTGATTGTACATAACAATTGTGCATACATGGTGAAACAATGAAATCCTGCATTGACACATTTACGTTATGTATGTACTTTCTATTCTTCTAATAACAATTTTAAATTGTAAAGTCTGTAGATAGGAGTTTAATAACGTGTTGGTTTGGTGACTCCTGGGGGGTTCGTTGTTTGGTTGTCTCTGTTGTTGTATCTCGTATCTGGGACGACTCCAAGACCACAACAACTCTGTCAGTAATGCATTGTCATACCATGTTGTGCCTCTGAATGTCTGTATTGTGAGTTGTCTAATTTCTTGTGGTAAAGATTGTATGTATGATGTCCATTGTTTAAAATTTTTTTCCTGTGTTTAGTTCTTTTTTGGTTGTGGTTTCCAGCCAATCCATGTGAAAAAGATAATGTAATTTCTGTTTTACTATCGCTATGTTGGGGGGGTCTTTGCTAAGCCATTGTTGAAGTATTGTTTGTCCAGCGGCTGCTGCCAGTTTTCCTATCAGGATTTTGTCAGTTTTTCCTATTTGTGTAAATGTTGTTAAAAATTGCTAAAAATTGCCCAATCTACTTGTGCTAGCATAGGTTTGCCAGTCATCTGAGCACCATAGTCTGCAACATCCCTCCAAAATTCTCTAAGG
>CM044441.1:10951597-10963685 GCA_024363595.1 Xenopus borealis | reverse complement strand
CATAGAAATTAATGGAGAGCGGCGGAATTTCTCTCTAGTGGCGGAACTTCACTCTTTGATTAATTTCCCCCAATGGGAGACGGCCTTCCCATAATTCGGTGCTTTCCAGATAACAGATTCCATACAGCTATTATATTCAAAGGATTCTTTGCCAGCCCTCAACGGTCACTCCTTGGTTATCTCTACTGTATAAGGGCAATCAGATATATTTTAGTAGATGCATGGATTAGCATGTTTCTTCCATGCATTTTTAAAAATTTGGATTATTTGGATAAAATGGACTCATTTGGAGCTTTCTGGATAACGGGTTTCCGGATAACGGATCCCATACCTGTACTTCATAGTGAAACCCAAGTGTATTTCTCTTTGTTATAAAGAAAAGGGTTCAAGTTTAGGGAACGGAGATGTATAGCTGGACAGAATGCAACACCTCCAATGTGACAAAGATGAATATAGGTTCCAGCACTGCAGTATAATCTATCATCCGGCTGATATGTTACAAACAGCATATATTTTCAACAAATGGCTGTACGGCTGCCTGCATTGCAGTTTAACCAGCGATTCATTAATTATGCAACACTGTACTTTTCTACAGTTGTGTATTTTTTACATTTTCTCAAAGGTAAACAAAATGGAACGTTAAAACTATATCAGTGTGATCTCTTAGAAAATATATAAACAGATGCTCAGGAGAGGAGGAAAGAAGGGGAAAACAACATAGTGGGCATGATATGTAATTAATGGTTACATATTTCATATAAAAAAAATAATAATAAATAAGTAATATATCCCAATGAAAACCACTACAGCTATGAAAGATTGTGCAAAATATATCCAAATATCAACTGTATGCATTGGGCCAGATTAAATTCAGTGAGAATTAGCACATGAAAACTCATTCATTCAATAATTGAGAAAAAGTTATCTCCTAGTTTTATCACATGAAAACCTATGGATGAGATAAATGGGATATAAATGAGCTGGAGAGAGTGCAGAGACTAAGGGGCAAATTTACTATTATTCCCGGGAATTAGCTCGACCAAATTCGCAATTCGATAAGCATTCGACCATCGAATGCTTATCGAATTGTTTTAGGCTATCATTTTGCTCGCAATACGATTTCTCGATGAATTCGTACGATCGGATACCGATCGTTCGATTTCACTAAGAAATCGTGAAATTTCCTTTGAGCGTCAGAAAAATTTGTACGATTCGAACGATCGAACGCCCCGATTGTACGAATGGTATTCGAGCAGGACTTATCCTCAGAAGCCATAGGCTTGTATTACAATTCGGTAGGTTCAATCTGGGAAAGTAAGCAGTCGAATAACTTTAAAATGTTGATTCCTTCGATCATCGAATGATCGAATATCAGATCATTCGATCTATTTGATATTCGATGATCGAAGAGGCCAAATGTGCATATCCCATTTCACGAAAAATTTGTATGATTGGTATTCGATCATTTCACGTGAATTTCGTAAATCGGCCCCTTAGTGCCACTAAACTGGTTAGAGGGATAGAAGACTATGGGGCAGATTTACTAAGGGTCGGATTTCGAATGCAAAAAAATCGAAATTCGACCAGGGAATAGTTGGGAATTAAAACTTTTTTTTTAGCGCAATTCGAATAGGGAATGATCGAATAGGGAAATTCGATTTGAATCGAATATTCGAATGATTTTTAAAAGATTTTTAATTTTTCTTTTTCGAATGATCCCCATTTCGGTAGGTTTAATCTAATTTAAATTTAAAGGGGAAGTATTCGACCATCGAATAAAATTCAATTCGAATATTCGAATCATTCGAATTTGAATATTCGATGGTCGAATTTGCCTAATTTGCATATTCGAATTTGAATTCTTTTGAAAATTCGATCGAATATTCGAATCCTTCATGTGAATTAATGTGAATTTAGTAAATCTGCCCCTTAAATTATGAGAGGAGACTGTCAAGGTTCGGTCGTTTTCTCTGGAAAAAAGGCGCTTGCGAGAGCAACCTGTGACATCAGGCCGTTGTTTGGCTTAGTCTGAAGTTTTGGTTGTAAGACCTATGAGGAAGGAAACGCATTTTCAGGAGATTTGTTGCTCACAGTCGTACAGATTTTTTTAACTTAAAATTTATTAATTTAAAAATGAATACAATACAGTTCACTGCTCTTAAAGGGAAACTGTCATGGGAAAACATGTTTTTTTTTTTTTAAATGCATCAGTTAATAGTGCTGCCCCAGTAGACTTCTGCACTGAAATACATTTCTCAAAAGAGCAAACAGATTTTTTAATATTTAGTTTTGAAATATGACATGGGGCTAGCCATTTTGTCAGTTTCCCAGCTGCCCCTGGTCATGTGACTTGTGCCAGCACTTCAATTTGGATTATTTGATTATAATGGAGTCTATGGGAGACAGCCTTTCCGTAATTCAGAACTTTCTGGATAACGGGTTTCCGGATAATGGATCCCATACCTGTATAATCTATATAAAATGGATTCCTTTAGCATTTCCATTTTTATAAACCTTTTTTTTTCCAATAATTTATTTAGAATATGTATCATTCAAAAACATGACTTGATAGTTCCAGGCCAATTTTCTACAATGATTATAAAGCTATGTACCCTATCCCCTGCATTTCACTTGGATACAACTCAACAAGTAACACTATTTAGGAGCACAGAGAGTGTAAATGCATTTTTATTCAAAATCAGGCCATCTATTGTTCTTCTCCAAGACATACTTCTGATAGTGCTAAGTCTAGCCTGCTGTGCATTTTATCCTTTCGCCTGAGCTTTTTTGAGACTATTACAATTCAGAGTAGAGCACAGTAGCCATTAGATATGAGTTATCCTTAAAAGACCAGTATTGCTGCTGTCTAAAGTATGTGGAACTTTCCTTCTAAAGTTTTGCTAAACACTTCCTTGGTTCTTGCTTACTTGCTCTAAGCCCAGGGCAATACTTATGTGGACAGTTTTACTTTATACTTTTGATTAAGAATGGGATAATATATAATGAGCCACTTACACATTGATAGCTGGAAGACAAATTATGAAAAGAGTTTACTAATACTAAAAGAATAATATAACATGAAGGTAAAGTGGTCCTGGAAAAACATGTTTTTTTCAAGCAAACAGATTTTTTTTATATTTCATTTTGAAATCTGACATGGGACGTATTGTCAGTTTCCCAGGAAGCCCCAGTCATGTGACTTGTGCTTTGATAAACTTCAGTCACTCTTAACTGCTGTAATGCAAGTTGGAGAGATATCACCCACTCCCTTTTCCCCCTAACAACAGAACAATAGGAGGTAACCATAAAACTCACAAATTCCACAGCCATTTAGGGGCATATTTACTAAGGTTCGAATTGATTTGAAGTGAAAATTCGAATCAAATTCGAATAAAAAAAATGCGAAATTCGAATTTATTTTGGGCTTATTCGACTATGGAATAGCCCAAAATTCGATTTGAATTGGCCAAATTTGAATTCGATTGTCGAAGTATTGGCCCTTTAAAAAAGATTCGATATAACAATTCGGCAGATAAAACCTACCGAATTGCTATATATCCCCATGGGAAGCTCCCATAGGATTTTCCTGCTTTTTTTGATCGAATAAAAAAAATTCGATCGAATGGTTGAAATCGCTTGAATCAATCTATTCGAATGATTTTACCGATCAATTGAATTTTTGATATTCGATCGTTTGATAATTCAAATTCAAGGGGTTTTAATTCTAATTCAATTTGAGGGTCAAATTCGAGGGTTAATTGAACCCTTAGTAAATGTGCCCCTTATTAAGCACAAAAAATCTGGAAACACTTGAATATAAAGATTCTGTTGAGTTCATGAAGAAGTCAATGGGAGTTGTCCTAGGCAAAAGGAAAGCAATTTTTTCTATTGTTTTTTTCAGCTTGTAAATTCAAGGTATTTTTGAAATTTCATTTGATCTCATTTTTTTTAGTCACAAACATTTGGGTTTTTCTTAAATGTAAGTTTATTCGAAGTAGAAGAAAATAGGCCTCCCTCTGTCATCACAGTTGTTTTTTTCAGCTTGTAAATTGTAAATTCAAGGTATTTTTGAAATTTCATTTGATCTAATTTTTTTTATTCACAAACATTTCAGTTTTTCTTAAATGTAAGTTTATTTGAAGTAGAAGAAAATAGGCCTCCCTCTGTCGTCACAGTTGCATAGTTACATAGTTAAATCGGGTTGAAAAAAGTCCATCAAGTTCAACCACACACCCCTCCAACATAAAGATCAGTCTTCAGTAGGTTACTCATGGTATATTTGTAGGGCAGATTTATCAAGTGTCGAAGTGAAAATTCGAAGTAATTTTTGGGTACTTCAACTATTGAATAGCCCAAAATTCGAATTGAAAATTTTTTACTCAAATTGAAAAATGTTTACTATTTGAATATTGAAATACTGTCTCTTTAAAATATTTGACTTTGAGCCTTCACCATATTAAACCCGCCAAATTGCTGTTTTAGCCTATGGGGAACCTCCTATAACCTATATGGACTCTTTTGTTTAAGTTTGAGAAGTCAAAGTTTTTGGGGTGGAAAATCCTTTGAATCGTTTGATTGAATGCACTAATCATTCGATTCGAACTCCATTGAAAATGGACGGGTTCGATCGAAAACAGTCCAATGAATTGGAATTAATGTAATGTAAAGATGCAGACATTTGCTTTGCTGTTACCTTTGATGTAAGTGTTTATTTTTGTGTTTCATTTTTCAGTCATGTGCAATCTGCTTGATAAACAGATTAAGTTATAGAACAGTAAATTATCCCCTTTGAGTTTTAATTTGATATAAATAACTTTAAATCAAGATTTATTTTACTGCCATAAAAACATGGTGGAAAATAAGGTAGAAAGAATATGCAATATAACTATCCAACTGTACTCTGAATGAGCTCTTAATCTCATCCGATTTTGTATGCCCCAAGCGGAAAAACATATTTTGCATCTTTAGTTTAATAGAATCCATTAAAATGTGTATAATAAATCACTGAAACCAAACTCTTCAGACGTGAAGGATGTAATGTGTAGTAATTGAATTTACCAAGTCTGTTACTATTTTTTGGGTACTTTTCCAGCGACTTCCTGGTATTTTATTCCTCTAGGAAATGCATATATTACATGAAGACAAAGTTGTCTGGACCCCCACCCGATATATCAAATGGATTGTTCGCATTTTGCTTCCGCTCCTCTTCAGAAACGGGCGACAATCCATCGTGTGACGCTCGATTTCTTCTCCCTGCTTTCTACAGGAGATAGACAGGGAGGAGAAATCGAGTGCCGCACAATGGATCGTCGCTGGATCGCCTTTTCTGAAGAAGAGCGGAAGCAGAGTATCGGTAAGTTATTTCTATATAAAGACTTTGAGAATTTAAACTTAAATGTGTATTGGTGTTTTCTTTTCATTAGTGACAAACAAATGACTTTTTTTTTTTTTTGTTTTTTTTTTTTTTAATTGTGTTACTTGTACTTTAAAGCAGGGGTGGCCAAAAGGTAGATCAGGATCTACCAGTAGAGCTTTAGGGGCAAATTCACTAAGATCCGAAAATTCGCTAGCGTAGGCTTCGCTAGCGTTCGCCGCACTTCGCCAGGTGAATTTTCAACAGCGCTACGCAAATTCACTAAAGTGCGAAGTTGAGCTCAGGTCGGTGAATGGTAGCGTAGTTGCGCTAGTGTTACTTCGCCAGGCAAAGCGCAGTTACGCTAGCGATTCCTAATTTGCATACAGCGGGAACTTAAGTGTACAATAGAAGTATATGTTACAGCCACTACATTAAACTAAACAAGCCCAGGAAACCTTTAATAAATAAAATAAAGTTGTCCTATTGCCCTAAGCATGTGCCCCCTGTATAGTTGTGGTGCCATATGTTAGTAAATGTAGAGGAGAAGGAGGGTAACCCTCCCAAAAAAAAGCAATCTTTTTCAGACTATTACCCTCCAATAGTGATGGGCGAATCTCACCCGTTTCGCCGAAAAATTCGCGAATTTCCAGTGTTTTTGACGCGCGTTGCGTCAATTGCGGCGCGTCGCGTCGTTTCCGACGCGCGACTCTTTTTTTGGCGAACTTTTGCTGGCGAATTTTTGCTGGCAATTTGCGAATTTATTCGCCAGCAGCGAATCGCGGGAATTCGCCGCGAATTCGCCCCTGGTGAATAAATTCGCCCATCACTACCTCCAATGGTAAAACACGCCAGTGTTTTTTTAGAAAATTTTCAAACTCCTATCTATTGTATTGAACTTCGCCTGGTCTGACCAGCGTAAGTGGTAACGTCCAGTAAAATTTTGATCATAGTGAATTTGCGTAATTACGATCCTTCGCCTGGCGTAAGGGTGCGAAGTTGTGCAAGTCTATCTACTTCGCTAGCAAAAATTCGCCAGAGTCGGTGTTAGTGAATTTGCAAAGTTGTGAAATTACGTCAAGCTGGCGAATTAGCGCTAGCGTTAGGCGCTTCGCGCTTTAGTGAATTTGGGCCTTAGTTGATCAGTAGATCTCAAGACACTTAACAACTTACTAAATTACCCTTCTGTTTTATTCTTTTCATTCAGATATTTTTTCTGTTAAGGTTACATAAGTAAAAGTTGTTTTTTAAATATATATTTATATATTTAAATGTATATGTGTATTTAAATTTGAATTACAAATCAATAAAATATTTAATAATATTTTCCATGGAACAGAATATTATGGAGATATTATGAATGTAGATCATAATGGAAAACATCACTTAGGGGCAGATTTACTATTGGTCTAATTCGAGGGTTAAAAAACCCTCAAATTCGACCATGTGAATAGCTGGAGAATAAAAATCCTTCGAATTTGAATATCGAATTTGAAGGATTTTACCGCAATTCGATCGGATAATTCGTTTGAATTGAACGATTTTAACCATTCGATCAAAAATAATTAAACCCAATTTGGTAGCTTTGATCTGGCGAACTAGGCAGTCGAATAAAAATTTAAAGGGGAAGTGCTTCGACTGTCGAATAGTCGAATACATTTTTATTTGAATTATTCAAATCATTCGATTTGATCAAATTTTTTTGAAAATTCGATCGAACTTCGAATCCTTCATGTGAATTTAGTAAATATGCCCCTTAAAGTAGACCCCACATTAGTAAAGTATGGGATCTCCTGGTTTAGAATATAACAAAATAAGCTGCTACGTAGCCATTTATGTCACTGCAGGAGAGCTTACACTGGTTCCTATTTACAGAATATTCAGATTTTTTAGAAGAATGGTAATGTTGGCTTAACATTCATTCAATAAATATATTTGAATATCAATACTTGAATTCCCAGCATTGTATATATTTATTTATTCTATAAAACAGATATAGTATGAGGAAATCACTAGCCCACATTTAGGGGTTGATTTATCAACACTCGAGTTATATTTTCAAAAACTCAAATGTTTGGTATTTATTAAGCACAAAAAACCTGAAAAACTCAAAAGTAAATTTTTGCCATCTAAAAGCTTGCGAGTTTATGTGGAAGTAAATGGGAGTTGTCCTAAGCGAATTTCAAGCCTTTTTTGTTTTTTTGAGATTGTAAACACAAATTCAAGCTTTTTTGAACTACTGTATTAGAGGGACAGATTTATTAAAGGATAAGGAAAGTTGTGAAGGCATTTTATTGCCAATAGATTAGCTGCAATAGTGCAAGCTAGAATACTATATTTATTCTTTAGAATGTTTTTCCATACCTGAGGATACCTGTAGGATAGCAGCTGCAGTATTAGCTTGGTGTAACATCACTTCCTGCCAGAGTCTCTCCCTGTTCACTTATAGCTCTGGACTCAGATTACAGCAGAGAAGGGGAATAGGAGCAAACTGAGCATGCTCATGCCTGGGGCAAAGAGGTTTAAGCTGAAAACAGGAAGTCTGATACAGAAGCCCATGTATACACAATAGAAGGAAAGAAATGCAGTTTTTCTTCTGACAGAGGACTCAGAGCAGGTTTACTGGTATATTTAGGTGGAACTTACTGATAAGGTTTACTTAGTTTTAACTTTTCCTTCTCCTTTAAGGTTCGAGTCTTCGACATTTTTTAATCAAAAATCTATTTTTCGGGTTATACCCCAACCCTGGAAAATAGCTTGAATCCAAAAATATACCATTTAAAACCTGTTGAGGTCACGTAGAAGTCAATGGCAGAAGTTCCTTGAACCACTGGAAGATGTTCAAGTCGGAGGTTTTTTTGGTCAAAAACTAGAGTTTTCTTTTCGCCAAAACTTGCTGATTCGAAATTATAACATTTAAGTTAATTTTTAATTTAGTAACCATTAGAGATGCGAGTTTATTCGAGGTTTAAAAAGCTCACTAACGCTAAAAATTTACCTTTCATAAAAAACCCCGCTAAAATCACAAATTCAAGGTATTCGAAATTTTATCCATGCTTGTATTCAATTGAGTTTTTCTATTGTGATTTTTTTTAAAAATAAGCAAACATTCGAATTTTTTTTTACTTGTTAGTTGATTCAAAGTAAAAACAAAACTTTGAAAATTCAATTTCTGATAAATAAACCAATTATAGCCCACTAGCTTGCATTTTCTACCAATTACATGACTTGAAGCATCACCTTGCAGTTGTGCTCCTATGCAGTTGCCTCTACTGGCTACTATCTATTCAAAGTGCCCCAACAGGCACAAAACAAATTAAGCCCTTTCCGGTCATGTCCTAACAAATGTTTTTGTACTTTTAACTACTATTGTTTGATTTTTTGGGAATCTCACATTACCATGCTCAGTGATCCACAACCAATAGCTCATAAGCAACAAGTTGCTCTCCAACCCCTTGGATGTTGCTCCCAGGGGCCTCATAGCAGGTGCTTATTTTTGAATTCCAGGCTTGGAGGCAAGTTTTGGTTGTATAAAACCAGGTGTGCTGTCAAACAGAATGTAGGTTGACAATCCACATAAGGGCTACCAAATGGCCAATCACAGCACTTATCTGGCACCCCAAGAACATTTTTCATGCTTATTTTGCTCTCCAACTACTTTTACGTCTGAATGTTGCTCACAGGTTCAAAAGGTTGGGGATCCCTGCTCTAAATGCTTTATATTATCCTAAAATAATTTACAATAAAGGAATTCTCTATAATCCGTTGTTTCAACTCTTCCCTCAGACCATTTAAATGTCGCCTCTTTATGGATAATACAGTAATACAATGCTTAACTCATTTAAATTTTTTCAACAGATACAGCATATCACAAAATATATTAGGAAGGATAATTCCAAGCAACAGCAACACCCAGATTAGAGTATGCCAACTCCCTCTGCTATGGTCTTTGGTGGCTAAAGTCCTTGGCATTAACAAGTTTAATCTTATTCATTTTGTAACAATTCTTTTTTTCTTGGGAAAGAAATACAAAGAAGCACCCATCCTACTTGTATACAGTACAATGTCAGCAAAAAAAGGAGACAAACTCTTATTACCACTAGATTTCATTTAGTCATCTAGTTCTTTTCTTCCTGATTTTGTCTTGTTTACCTGTGTGGCCTTTTGTGAGTAGCCTGAAGAAGCAGCTGAAGCGTATTGACTGTGGAGGTTTTCATCATTAATACTCAAACTCAAAATCCTGGACCATTATATAATATAAGGCATCCAGATGATGTGTTTGCATGTCTGGTGGGGGGGGGGGATCAGCCTCACCCCAGTCAGATGATAAATAAATTAATTCTCTTCAAATCTCATTTTAATTAGATTCTTTATATTGATCTTGCTTTATTCACACTGAGCTCAAATAGACATTTGCCAAATCACATTATTACTTAGCGGGGCACAGGCAAATGTATTTTAAATAACTGTTCAGTAGGGTTTGCTATTTAATTACTTCCTCCTTTACTGATGATCAAGCGATTTTAAAAAAAGCTTGTTGTTTCAATTAGTCCTAGTGAAACTTTGATGTTTACCCCATACTGCTCATATAAATCTGATGTTTTACCGGTTTAGTTTCATTCATCCTTAAATAATATTCATTATTTCTTCTAAAGCTTTTAGAGTTAAATCATCTAAAATGTGTGGATTGAAGAATAAAATAAATCAAAGTCTTAAGATGTAATCTTAATTTTATATATTTATTTCCAGTAATTGTAAGGGTGATTGTATTCAAAGTAGGGATGCACCGAATCCAGGATTCGGTTCGGGATTCGGCCAGGATTCGGCCTTTATCAGCAGGATTCGGATTCGGCCGAATCCTTCTGCCTGGCCGAACCGAATAGGAATCTGCATATGCAAATTAGGGCCAGGGAGCTAAATCACGTGACTTTTTGGCACAAAACAAGGAAGTAAAAAATGTTTTCCCCTTCCCACCCATAATTTGCATATGCAAATTAGGGTTCGGATTCGGTTCGGTATTCGGCCAAATCTTTCGGGAAGGATTCGGGGGTTCGGCCGAATCCAAAATAGTGGATTCGGTGCATCCCTAATTCAAAGTTATAAATAATGCCAAACTGAATATATATTCTATTAAAATAACAGCAAAATGGATCCATATTCTTTTAAAATAATGCCATATTGGGCTCAACTGTGAGTTTTCAAGTAACAGGGGGGGGGTCATATTGAATAATTACTGTTTAGCTCCATTTGTTATTAGAAATTATTGGGAGTTAATGAGGGAAACAAATTCCTCTAGTTAAAACTAACCACACAAGGAAATATACATTTGTTGGGTGAGGTCATCAAACAGGCAGATCTTTGTCCAATATGGCTACCTCGACAAGTCTGGAGAGGACCAGATCATGATTGTATTCCTCAGTCAACAAGATATTCAAAACCTGCCCCTTAGATATTCAGGCAATTGTTTTGTCCCCTAACACAGACAAATAAACTGCAGACTTGCTCTGAAATAGCAAGGTCAGAAGCTAATGTCGAATGCTTGAGTATGGGCAACTTAGGTCCACAATAATAAAGAACATAAAATCTTAATATGAACAGGTATGGGATCCGTCATCCGGAAACCCATTATCGAGATAGCTCCGAATTACAGAAAGGCTGTTTCCCATAGACACTATTTTATCCAAATGTTTAAAAATAATTAAATTTTTCTCTGTAATAATAAAACAGTAGCTTGTACTTGATCCCAACTAAGATATAATTAATCATTAGTGGAAGAAACCCCAGCCTGTTGGGTCTATTTTATGTTTACATGAAGTAAGTAGGTATGAAGATCCAAATTATGGAAAGATCCGTTATCCAGAAAACCTCAGGTCCTGACCATTCTGGATAATAGGTCCAATACTGTACATTCAATCTCAAAATACTTACTTCATAAAGCAATCTCACAGTGCTGGAAGGCAATGCTAGCCAACCTAAATGTACATGTTCCGCCCATGAGTCAAAATAGCCTTTAAAGGAACAGTAACACCAAACAAATAAAGTGTTTTGAATAATGAATGCACTGCACTGGGTAAAACTATTGTATATGCTTCAGAAAAAGTACTGGAGTTTATAGAAACAAGCTGCTGTGTAGCCATGGGGGCAGTCATTCAAGCTCGAAAAATTTGAGGTCTGCAGAGAAGCTAGGAAGCTAGGAAGCTTGGGTGTGTGACAGATACTGGAGAGGGTCACTGGGAATGAAAAATATCACTGTGCAAAATTTGTGACACGTCTTATCACCTATAGCAACTAATTAGCAGGTTGCCTTTCCTGGTCACTTTTTTAAAATGCTCGTGGGCAAACTTTGTGCCTTTTATTACTTTATTGGTATGTGATCTGTAAATAACTGTAGCCTGGAAGAATTAGCAGAAAGTAAAGTTGTAGACAACTTTATTTTGCTATTCTTGATTTTGTTTTAAATTTGGCTATAGGTTAAGTGTATGTAAGTAGTTTGTCATAGGGTGGTACTCACGCTGGTACTACTGCGCATGTGCGCAAAGTTCACGAGGTTCCATCGGTGACCTTCGTGCACATGTGCAGTAGTACCAGCGTCCTACTGTGCATGCACCGCCAACAGATCCAGGAAGAAGCGGTTTGAATAAAAGATGGCCCCTGTGAAGTTCGCTGGAGGGGACTTACACAGAGGGGTAAGTAGCAACTTAGGGGCAATAGCCTGAGGGGAGAGGTAGGCCGGGG
>CM044441.1:10827758-10856180 GCA_024363595.1 Xenopus borealis | reverse complement strand
GATGTGGCTCATGTGTATAAAAGGTTGGGGACAACTGGTACAGATAGATGGTGAATGCCCGCATTGAAACTTACCAGCAAGGAATAATTGGCATTCTCTTTGACTAAATGCTTGATGAGGTCGGCCGTGTGCTGGAAGTGAACTTTCTCTGTAACATAAGATCAGTTTCAGTTAGAGGGACAAATTAATTAAACCCATTTTTGACTGTTCTCCATGCAGCATCTGCTTAATAGGTTCTTATCATTATGGAATAGATTGAGGATTAATTAAGCGTCACTCACCATCTGCAGTGGCGTGGATAATCAAGAATTTCCCTTTCTTCAGCGCCGGCGCTCGGCGTGCTAATTTGGCCGACTGTGGAAACACAGATTAAAGGGAATATCTACAGCAGAGGCACAGAAAATTGGCTTTGCAGAGGAGACTGATAACCTGCATTAAAATGCTACGGGTTTTGTTTCTTGAATGGAACAAAGGACATGGCTAGCTGACACATTTAATAGCTTCTTCTGTGTTTGAAAAATATATTTTGTGGGTGACTTACATTGGAGATAAATGCTTTTAAGGGTTGGGTTTTTTTTTTTCAATTTCAGAATGTGTTTCTAAATGACTGATTAATATATACTAAATGCCTTCATGATGGGGAATACTTTGTTTAACCTTAAATTAGTTGCACAGTTCAAAAACACCAATAATAAAACAAAATCTTTGCTGTCGGCAACAACATACAAATGCTTATTAAACACCAGTTGTAGTTTGGTTGAATTAAAACTCATTAGAGCTCGTTTACTATGGGCCCTAAGTAGTGCAATTTAGCCCATGCACTAAGCAGTTATGCTGACAGAAATAGTTACATAATTGAGTTGCCCAAAGTCCATCAAGTGCAGGTGTTGGAATGGAGTGAGCAAGGCTCACCAGGGCTGCTACCCAAGGGACCCCCACACCCCCTCAGAGATCCCAGTTCACTCACCTACTGCCAGCCCCTCCCCCATGCGCATACCTTATACTTTTTTTTATGCAATCAGGGGAGCGAGTGCTGTGGGGAAGCAATGTCATTGGAGAGGCGATAACAACATCAAAGCAGAGAGGAATCTGGTTTGGTTCACTTTTTTCCAAGTGTCCGGCCAGCCCTGTCCAACCCTAAGTTCCACCTTTCCAAATGAACAAGTTTCAGAGTGCAAACTGCCCCACTTGAAACAGCTAAGTGCATGGGTTTTAAGGGGCACCAACTGACATTTCTACCTGGGGCAAAGTTAAATTGATACTGTTAGTGATATAACAATTAAAAAAGAGGGGTCCCTTCCCCAACTGCAGATAATTGTGTGTGTTGCTGGGGGATCTCGTGCCAGGTCAACAGAGGGCCAGCACCACCAATGCAGCAAAAGTGAACTGCAGGAGTGCAGTAGATATAACTTATTGCAAAGTTAATTGAGCCTCAGGCAGGCAGTAAGCCAGGTTCTCCTGCACCTGGTAGACTCCACACTTTGTAGCCTGTGCAGGCAGTAAATACAACTCTATGCTGTGCATTTTAGAAGGTCCTAAGGACAACCATGTCTGAGCTACCCATTTTCAGCCAATGGCTACAGAGGGCAATGAAGGATTTCCCATGGTGGAGTAAAACAACTAAGGGCCCTTACACACGGGCGTTTTTGACCTGTGCTTTAGACGGACCTCATTCTTTTCAATGAGGTTGTACCCACAAGCATGTTGCGTCTGAACCTGCGTCTAGTAGGTACAACCTAATTGAAAAGAATGAGGTGCATCTAGACCTGCACCTGAACGCAGCCAAACGGAACGCAGGGGAGCACAGGTCAAAGACGCCCGTGTGTAAGGGCCCTAAAACAGGCCTTTGTGCCTTTGATCTTGCCATCCCTATTGCTGCCAGACCGGCAGATTCTGCAACAATGTGCAACTGGTTTTAATTTTTTATTATTTGAGTTATTTCGCTTTTTATTCAGCAGCTCTACAATTTTCAATTTCAGCAATCTGGTTGCTAGGGTCCAAATTTACATAGCAACCATGCATTGATTTGAATTAGAACCTTGGAATATGAAAAGGAGAGGTCTGAACAGAAATATGAGTGATAAAAAGAAGCAGTAACAATAAGGGGCAGATTTACTATTGGTCAAATTTTTAATTAAAAAAATCGAAATTCGACCATTGAATTTTTTTGGTGGCCATTTTCGATCGAAAATGAACCTATTTTGATACAATAGGTAAATTTTTGATCGATTTCGAATTGTTCTAAACGTTTAATCGCTTTTCTAAACAAAATTAGATTTTACATGAAAGCTTCCAGGTGGTCCCCCATAGGCTACAATGGCAATTTGGCAGTTTAAAGGTGGTGAATAGTTGAATTTGAATTTTTTTTAAGAAACAGTACTTGAAAATAAGAAATTTAGAATTTTCTAATTCTTTTTTCAATCTGAATCGAATTTTGGGCTGTTGGAGAGTCAGTAGAAGAAGGCAAAAAATTCCAAAACTATAAAAAAAGCAGAAATGAAGGCCAGTTTAAAAAAATAGTCTATGACTAAAAGTTAACTTAAAGGAGAACTACCCTATTGATATAGTAAAACCAAGCCACAGCACACTGTAAAGTAAAGCTGTTACATAAAGAATTCTCCATACATACCTCATATGCTCTGTTATCGGCAGTGTATAATCCCAGGTATCTTTCAGAGAAGGCAGATGCTTATGAAATAAACAAAGACAAAATTAAATAGGCTCATTAGTTTCACATATAGCATGACATATTTGTAGCATGGGCAACACAAATAAATACAGTAGCTAAACATTTCACAGCTTTCTATTCACTTGGAAAGGATTTTTAGGGGCATCAAAGGGAGCAAGCTCTATATTTACACTTTGATATGGTTTGAATGGTCCTATGAGGTTCTACATTTAGTCAGGTCCCCCTTTCTAGTTACCCACTTCCTATTGTTTCATTAATATCTAGGAATTAATTATCTAGGATTAATTATCATTTAATTATTTAATTAATTTAATTTAATTAATTATTATTAATTATTATTATTATTATTATTATTAATTATCTAGGATTAATCCAGGATTAAAATGGACAGCAAAAATGGAGTTTGGTGTCGGCCCCACCACCCATTTCTCTGGGCTCCCCTAGGGGAGGACAATCCCACAGTTTGAGAACCACTATCCTATCAATAAAATATGAATATGAATATGAACATAAAATGTTTTTACAATATGCAAATCTGAAACATACAATAAAAATGAAACCACAACACCTTCTCCCCATAGAAACTGAGGGCAAAGTTAATATAGCATAATGTGTAGATGGTTTAATGAAGAATATGGAGCACAACATGAATTTTTCTCCTTGTTTTCATCCACTTCAAAACAAATGAACATTGAATTGTTTCACTGCTGCAAAGGTTCCACAGAGGGTTATGTAATTAAAGGGGCAACACGGTCTAGTCAACCATACCAGGCATCAGCAGATAGCATTTATTGGTCAGGTGCCCCTTCTGGGTTCCATACCCCTGGGGTGTCTGATTCACCCTTATTGTGTTTTTGTAGGTAGGGGCATTTTTACTATGATGAGAACCTTCACTTCACTCGGGGGTCAGTTGTTGGAAGCTTGGATTATCCCTAGTTGTGGGCCATGCACACAAAAAACACAGTAAGCACAGGCACATCAAGAAGAGGGTCAGCAAAGATAAAAACAAATATGAAGCTATGGGAAACAATTCCAGAGGCATTGCCCTACAATGTCAATGGACTCCCATTGCTCTCCACTTTATCACAAGCTACATTATCTACCCTTATTCTTTGCTAGGATGTAGCTGCCCCTAAAAGCTCCACTAATGCACCAGTCTCTAAATGTGCTAAAATATGATGCAATGCATCCATTCCATCCTACCCTTCAGGATTCTCCTAAATATCCGTTAACAAACTATGTAAATGTGTCTATTATGGAAAATGGAAATTTAAAAATAAACACAATCCAACATCATAATATAATAAGGCCTGGCTCCTTCATACCCACCATATAAACTGAAGTCTGTAATCGGTGAAAGTGCAGCCCCGCAGGAGAAAAGAGGGTTCTCCTCACCAGTTGAAAGCAGAAGAGTACTGAGATATCCTCCATAGTCCTAATTGCCAAGTAGTAATTAAAAAAAAGATATATTAAATTAGTACAAGCCCTTGTTAACGATCTCATCTCATATCATTGCAGTTCAACGTCATACACTGCCTCAGTATCATATACGTATTCTCAATTACACTTTATTGACAAATTAAGAGTGTGGTGTGGTGGGTACAAATTCTTAAAACCTCAAAAAAAGTGACCTCTCACAGATGAGGTTCAACCGAATGTTTTATGGGTGCGGTGAACAAGGTTCTTGTTCTTCACAGAACTTCATGTGGTATTTCTCCTCCAATGTACCAGATCAGACATGGTTCTATGCTTAACTGGTCCAGATTCAGTTCAGCTATCCTTCTGTTTCTGTTATGGATTTCCCCATTTATTGAGATACTCCATGAAATATTTCTTGATTTGGCACATACATAATGCAACACTTGCCTTTCATTGGTGCTTTTGGTAATGTCTCAGAATAAAAATTATTCCCAGCACACATACAGTATAGACTAGTCCATATAAGGATCTCTAAGGTGGCTGATTTGGGTGGTTTTCACAAGGGGTGTTTCAAATCAGTACTGGGAAGACAAAAGACAATTATAGCAAGATCTGGGGTGATACTCAAAGGATACTCATGGAATTATAAAAGGGCAACTTTCATTGAATACCTGTTGTTAACTTCTTACAAATGTATGGCCTTAGCAAATGAGTCAAGAGGTCTGAAACAAAGAAAGCCTGAAAGACTTTTCTCAGAAAAAGTGAACATGTAAGACATCAGGTGAGACTTGTGCTGACATCAGCACCACAATCATTACAAAAAACAGAGCTCCATAACAATAGCTTCTGCTCCCTGTTAGCTGATTGGCCAGACCAGCACAAATGTTTTAGCTACCCACAGCAATATGGACAGTATTAGTAGGATTTAAGATGCAGAAACCAAGATGAGGAGACATGTGGCCCCAGATTATGGACTACTGAGAAGCATCAATAGAAGCTAAGGCAGTGATCCCCAACCAATGACTCATTGGCAAGCTATTGATCACCAACCAATTGAATGTTGCTCTAAGTGGCCTAAAGCCTCAAAGCAGGTGCTTATTTAGTTGCATAAAAATCAGATATGCCGAACAGAGTCTCCTGTAGGCTGTCAGTCCATATTGGGTCTTCCAAATAGCCAACCACAGCCCTTATTTGGCACCCTACAGTGAGTTTTGCATGCTTGTGTTTCTCTCCAACTCTTTTTACATTTGAATGTGGCTTACAGGTAAAAAAGTTTGGGGACCCTTGGGCTAAGGCATGTAAGTAACTGATGGAAGTCTTCCAGCATGTAATCAATCCCTTTCTACAAAGCATTCATACACAGGGGTTTCCTAAAAAACTTGATATTTTAACAACATATCTTTTGTGAAATACTTCCAGATCTATCTGACTAGTGGCTTGTGTGACCTGCCCCCAATTCATTCATAAGCAACCAATCACAAAAAAGAAAAAAAAATCAATGGCTAATCCCATCAACATAGCTCTGTGAATATAACCACAGCTCCAAGAGACATTATAATGCTGCTTTTCTTGTAGAATTAGGAACCCCCAAGTTGTGTTCTAAAAAAAACAAGTTCCATATATTTTCAAAAACATCTTAAGAACACGTTTTTCTCTTGCCTTTTTCTCATCTCTGTAAGGCAGAGACAAGTTGTCATAACTCCTATTAGTCTTTTCTTTTCCATTATGCACAGCCTTCTGTTCCCAGCCATTATTTATATTCATGTGCTTTATAATTGTTTGCGTTAAGAATACTCCTACAGACATTACGGAAAATGCTTATCTACAAACAGATGGCATTTGCTTAACTCATTATGCATCTTCTCTTCTGTCTCCTTAATATATTTTCGATAGTATCACTTTTTTTTTACTGTGGAGCATTGCATTTCTGGGTCTGGGAACTGGAGGGTGTATGAATGCTTAATGACACTAGGGTTTGGGCACCAATGGGACTTTCATGTCCTCTACTGAATAGTGGCATTCAAATTGCAGCTATTAGATTCTGAATGAGAGAGCATGCAGCAAGATGACCTGCGTGTGTCCCCATGTACTCCATCAAGAGCTGGAAGATAACAGTGTAAACATTCCTGTCAAGAATATTTACAATAAAGGGTAACTTTACTAGAAAATAAATTAATTCTAGGCCACATTTTGATATACGTACATTGAAATGTTTGAATGATTGTAAAGAGATTGTATAGAGATCTCTATGGTACGAGTGAGGTAGGCCCACGTCTAACATAGACCTTCTAACTTGATTTTCAAACCGTCATTTCCCCTATGTTGACCTGCTATCTGACCTGGGTTGAGCCAGAATCCAAATTGATACCCATTTTTTCTGTCTGAAATCAATGATTTGTATAGAGATCTCTATGCATGTTGCATGTTCTGTAATTTACAGGCTTCTGAAGCAGAAGAATCAGATAAGTGTGCAAGGTTCAAGTAAAACCATGTGAAAATCAAATAGCACAATACAGGCAATCTTCAAAGAGCTACATTATAGTGCTAGATGCTCACAGGAACCAAATACACTCTCAAAGTTCATCAGGCTTAAAAATAATTCATTCTCACTCCCTAGGTGCATCAATGGAAAATAATCCCCCTTTTTTAGGTAATCTCATTAAATAGTTGCTAATATCATCCCATTTATCAAAGAAATGAGACTGAATAGAATTATGCACTTGAGTAAGGAATTCAGGTATGGGCACTTTTATTTGCTACTGTCATGTTAATTGGCATAGATTTCCTTATCACTTCCCAGCTATTTTTAGCTGGTCATGATTGGATTTCAGAGAGAAAAAATATAGAATAGATAAAGCCCTCTATGTATACATTAAACTAGATGAAGATTCTAGATAGGGTATCAAAAACAAGTTCATGAGTGCCTCCAATACATAACACTATGGTTTACAACCACACTCAAACAAATATTCCACTTGAAATCAGAAAAGGCAGATTGATGGATTTATCATAGAGGTACAAATCCCATCTCAATCATTAGCAAATTAATTAGGGGCACCACGGAGGATTCTGTAACCCCCTTGTGGTCTTCCGAACAAGTCTTGATATTAAACAGGCAGCTCTTGTGCCGACAGCTGGTTTAAATGTGCCTTTGAATGTGACATTGTTATAAATGACCCTAATGTGTGGCTCTGTACATCTGACAAATCAAAATCCAGATTTACACCACTTTTGAGTATTTTTGAAGTAACAATCATGTTTGATGTTGTTTCATGAGCAAGGCCTCATTGAATCCAGTTGTGATTGTTAGGGTAGACTTTTTAGCCAGGTGTTGCTTTTTAAAGTAATAGAAAAAAACATGGAGCTACGACCAACCCGCTAGGGGGCCAGGTCTTCCCAGCATCAATAAGCTGACTTTTGCACTCTTTATCAGAGCAGACATTGGTGCTTAGTGGAAGTACAGTATACAGAAGCACAAGGAGTACAGTACGTATAGATGCAAGTACTTTACTGCATGGTGTCAATACATGCAACATTTCATGCATTTTGGTGTGACCACACTTTTACTTGCAGTTGTATATGAGGCTTTTTATAAGGTTACACAGTCCTTGAGAAAGTGGACTGAAATGTCAGACACAATACACTTTGTTCTTGATCTTACTTTTTTCCTTTGATACCAATATGGAAGCACCAATCGTGGTCTAGGTCACTCATGGCCATATAATCCATAAGTAATAAGAAAATCTGATATATCCTGCATTTTTACTTACTCCATAAGACACAAGTATAACATTTTCTGGCTAATTCATTTGTAGGCTTTGACCCACTGACATCGATGTCCAGAATTCTGAAACCTATGGCTCATAATAATTCAACAAAACATATCTGCTACCACCATTTCACCAGAAACCCCATACAGTTAGATGCTGCTTGTTGTAGCTACTCAATATCTGGAGTAATCAGCCATGGTAGTCTTTCTCTAAGACAATTTGCAACTAAATAAGTAGCAGAGTAGCAGAAAATAGCAATGAAATGAATTACCATACCTTTCCAAACACACCAACTCGCTGTTTGTCGATATATTCTTTCTTAAGCATTGTACTGGAACAAAACAAAAACAAATACTGAGCAAAACACAACACAATGGTGAAATATTTCAAGCATGAAAACTTTCAGTTTAAGGAAGAGTTGGGAACAAAGAATATTCCCTCCCTATTTGTATTTACGGTGTGCGAGTGGTGATGTCAACCTTGAGTGAGACATTCTCTCTGCAGATTTCAACAGAAAATCTCTAAGAGGCACAATAGCACAGTCTTTCTACTCAATGTTATTGTGCTTCCTCAGCTTTCCCTAATAACTTGGGATGGTGATTGCAATGGTGCACTGGGCCCTGGGCTTACATGAGAAAAGATACATAAAATGAATACAAAGTTGACTGCATGATATATTAATGAGAAGCATAATTAGGCAAACAAGAGAAAGTAATTAGACTGCAATCTGATTGATGAATTACACAGTAGGATAATTATATTACTTGAGAGCTTCCACTTGATCTTTCTCTTCTAGATATCCCAGCTTCCTTCTGACTTCGTGTAAAAGCTTTGTGCCTTGGAAACCGCTTCCACGGCCATCCAGTTTGGCCACAATGGCACCAAATGAGCTGACCATCACTGTTATCCAATTGAATTGAAATCTTTCGGTTACGCTCTGACTACCAGGGCTTCCATCTCTAGATGATAATGGGGGGACAAAGTAAACCAGAAATAAGATATCTTGAAATATCTTGCAATCTGAAAAAATAGGTACATATTTGTATGCAAATCTTTAAAGTTCAAAAACCACAAAAAACAGTAAATAAATATTTTTCATTATTTTAATAAAAAAAAAGCTTGACCATATTCCCATCCCTCATTTATGATTAAAATAACTCAAATCAATCAGATCAGTAAAAATCTCAATAATATTGAGCAAAAACCTGAATCACTTGATTTTTTTCTGACTTTTCTACTGAATTGCTTGAATTTTCTGGTTATTGCCTGAATACCCTCAATTGGCCAGATTTTCAGGCTTAACCCAGCTCAGACAACAACAACTTCTTGTTGGGTTAGGGACCTCTGCCATTAACTTATACATGACCTCAACAGGTCTGAGATAGCAGATTTTCAGATTTGGTCATTTTGCAGTATCGGAGTAAAATATATTTCCAAAAATTCACATTTTTTTCCACTAAAAATTTGAGTATTTGCCCCAAAAAGCCTGACCAGATAAATTTGAGTTTAGTAAATAACCCCATAAGAATACTCCTGTTTGTATAATGAAGAAGAAAAGACAAGAAAAAGTGAGGGTCCACTTGTGTAGTACCATAAGTCTATTGCTATTAACTATACAATATGTAGTAATCAAGACTTTTAAATCCATAGTAAAGTAAAAAAAAGTAAAAAAGCCTTTTAGTCTTTTAAATATTGAAAACGATACTTGTATCCTCCTTCATCCTATGATTTAATGTTTCAGTACTAGTTTATTGTACTTCTGCATGTAATTCCATTTGGCCTTATCATACTATATTAAAAAGAGAAATTGGTCTTAAATGTTTCAACAAGCTTGTGATTTCTGCCTTTCACTAACTACAGTTTTTCAGGTGCCTTACTGTTTTATAATCACTGTTCTTTTGATTAAATGCTGATTTGTGACCAGCAAAACTGCTAATGATGGTTTTCTGTATGGGGGTGGTGCTCTGGGATCTGCTTGGTTGTCTCACTGAATAATGTAGTATAACAAGTCAGAAAGATCCAATACTGAATTATAGGCTTGATGGACTTATTTGACCTACACTTCTTCACACCTTGGCATATTGTACAGTACTGTGCCTACTCAATACACTACTACAATATTCAAAAGCACATATGTTGTAAATATACATAATAATATTTTCTGTCCAGTATTATGCTCTCCATATCTGGTCCTTTCCATGTTGGAAGTTCTGTATTGATCATCTTGATCAGAAGGTATTTTTTGTAATGGATCTTTATTGACAAGATGTAGAATTAAATCTTTCAGAGAAAGAGAGCATTTCTAATCAAACCTGTCAAGCCAGACCAGTATTTTATAATTACAATTGCTTGATATCTTTTAATTGTAATTGTCCAGCTTGTGGTCTCCAGCTGTCATTCAGTTCAACAATAACCCTGTACAACCATGCATGGTGCCTATTAATGTTTTAGCTTTAGGGCCAATTTAACCTTTTAGGGCAAGCATCACCAAGACTCCCTGGTGTCATCTCCTACATAACCATCTAGTAACTGGAACCAAAATAACACCATTTACACAAGCTATTGCTAGTGCTACTTCTTATAACTGGTTTGGCACTTACATATTTTATACTTTTAAATCCTTCAATTTTTTTGCCATAGTCTCCTTGCAGTGTTTATGGCCTCCACATAACTGTTATTTATGAACCATAACACCATAGAGGGAGGGCATCCAAAAAGTGATAAAATCAATGGGCTTGATACATCTATGGCTATTGAAATAGTGTAACATATTATATCTTTTTGATAGCTTGCAAAGTAAACTAGTGTGTCAAAATGAATATATATTGTTGAGACATTTCAACCAAAAGGATGAGCTAAAAGATATCAGTGTAAGAAGAAAACAATATTAACTGATTTAAAAAAGGAAAAATATATCCACTTAATTGCCTCCAGTATCAAAAAAGTATTTATAGAATGAGGGAAAGGAAGTACTGTCACATGACATGTGTGGCCTTATTTGTTTCTGATTCCCCCACAGGCAACAATAGACTATTTGACACAAAAAAGAAAAAACACAGCATCAATGCGGAGAATATTTTTATGCGACACTAGAAGCCAGCGCACAGCACTGTTTGTACTTTCACAAATCATTGGCAATTCACTCAATGGCTCTAGTTTAATCCCGCGCTTTCAGTTGCTCAGTCAGGCAGGTCAAACCTATTATGTTATATTTCAAACTGAAACACCAAGCTTGAAATTGTCAATGGTGAAGCATTTTCATAAGCCACAATTCAGCACCGACCTTTAGTCAAAGATAGCCATGACAGGTGAGAAAGAAATCATGACAAAATGATTTGTCTGCATATATTTTTTACAAAGTAACACTTTAATAAACAGTTGCGGCAGTCAGCTATAACATAATAGAAAACCAAGGATCTGCTTGATATTCCATATGCCTAAACTCAGGAACTCATCTGGTCTGAGTACTACAGTACATCAACCATACAACAAAAAAACTGTCATGGGTATACAGGTCATTATTAGAAAAGCAATCCATATCCATTTTTTTACTAGTTTATTTTTCAGAACATTTACTATTATTGGTGTTAATTTTTTCCTGCTTGAAAATGTCACAAGAAAACTACCATGAAAAATAACAATGTACATAAGCTTCATTACTCAGAAATAATACATTTTCTATATATAATCAATTAAAAATTCTGTTCTGTTTCTGAAATAATCAAGTTTCTCTCCACTGGCCTTCTCTCAGTTATCTGTCTCTCTACATGTAGCTTTGTGTCAGAGTTGATTAATTTATAAAACAGTTAGCTTTAACTAACTGACCTTAACTGTTTATCAAACTCCTGTATGATTCCTGCATGTAGACAGATTTCAGAAAGATGGACTCTGACGAGTAACTTGATTTCTGCAATGGTACAGTATTTTTGATTTATTATACTTAGAAAGTTAGTTATTTCCATTATATGAACTCATGTTAGATTTAAATGTTTGTGATAGTTCATCTTTAAGACACATTTTTCTTGCCAAGCACAGAATTCTCAAGGGTATTGATTGTGAAAACTGAGCATGCTAAAGTCCGCTGAACTTGCAACCATTTTTCTAATGGGTCATAATGATTTTCACCATCTCAGACCTTAAAATTGATTAAAATTGCTCTAATAAATAGGAAAAGCATTTGTTTCAAATAAAAATAGGACTTTGTGATTTTTTTTAACCTTATTTTCAGTTGCATGACAAAAATAATAAACATGGTTGAAATACACTATTTATAGTTGAAACTGAGAAGGGGAAAAAAATAATTTTCATAAATGTGCCCCAAAACCTCTTATTTAACCAGAATCAACACTGAGATTCTTAATTAATTGGGAATTAGAGTACATGAAATGAGGAATCACAAAATGGTTGGTTAAAGTTTGTTTAAACAATTAAATGGAATTACGCCAACTAAGAAACCATTTTATCTTCTGTAATAGCCACATAAATCACTGTAACAAGCAAAAGCTGTACATTTCCAATGAACAGTTGACTTATCACAAAGCAGTGCACATACTTACACAACGAGCAGCAAAGGATAATGAGCTTTGCTGGAAAAAGTTGCAGGTTTGATGATCTGCATTGGCAATTCTGGGAAATAAAATAAATCTCATTAAAGTTTCTTTCCACTTTTATGCTCTTACCAAATAATAGCATCAAGAGATTGTGTGGCTGAGATGGGTAAACCCAGAATTACATTCAGGATCATTAAGTACATCAATCTGTCAGACACATCTAAATTGAAATGTTCTTAAGTCTGCAGTGTTATCTTTAAACTTTTGTACCCATTAAGATAAATAATACAGATGGCTTGTTTCTGATAGGTTATTAACAAAAAAGTCATATCAGATTTCAGACTGAACTCATTAACAAAGCTTCTGAAACTCTAGTACATTTTCTTACGCTGACCATACATGCTAAGATATATTGCTTTGGTAATCTTGGTATTAGGTGCTCTTGGTCTTCTTATGTATTTGGGATCAGGCCCTTCTTTATATTAGAACACTTGATCAGCCCCCACATAACTCATAACAATGTCACAGATCCATGGAAACACACACCTGACAGTTACTCTTACCTCTGCCTAATATTTCCTAGTTTTTTTCTTAATTTAGCCCTCTTGCACTGCTTTAGACCCTATTATGACTTAGGCCAAATTATAGGCTGCCGAGCTGTATCCAATTTATCCTCTATTAAAGTGTCCTCTACTAAGGATTTTTAGAACTGCTGGCCCCCATCTAAGTAATTTTGTTTCTACTTTTAAAGGACAAGGAAAGGCTAAAATAGAATAAGGCTAGAAATGCTGTATTTTGTATACTAAACATAAACATGAACTTATTGCACCATAAAACCTAATCAAACAAATGATTTATGCTTTCAAAGTTGGCCACAGGGGGCTGTCATCTTGTAACTTTGTTAAACATCTTTGCAGGACCAAGACTGTGCACATGCTCAGTGTGGTCTGGGCTTCTTAGGGATCATTATAAATTATCATAACAGGGAAAACTAAAGCTGCTTGAGTTCTGCATGGCTGGGAAGTAAGGCGGGGCTCCCCCGGCTGTTCTTAAGTATGATTGTTTCCCTGCACAGCAGTTAGGGACCATCTGACAATTCCTATCTACAGCAGTAATTGAAGGGAGAATTTCACTGCTTACAGTCAGGTTTCTTATAAAAACGGTACACATTTTTTAATTAAAGTATATTGGAGATTGGAGAAAATTTGATTTGATTTTTTTGCTGTTACATGCCCTTTAAGTGGTGATTTATCAGTGTAGAATCCAAATATTTGTGTCAAATCAAGTTGAATTCCTGAATTCAAATGATACTTAAAAAAAAAAAAAACTTGAGTGTACCATATTTATCAAGTGCAAAACATTTAAAAAATTCAAATGTACAACTTCAGCATCCAAAAGCATGTGGAATTCAATGGGAGCTATCAAAGGCAAAGTTAAAGCATTTTTCAATGCAGGTTTTCCAATTTTTTGACCCATTAAAAATAAGTACACATTTGAGGTATTCAAGTTATTTTTCACAATTGTATTAAGTCAAATTTCCTATATTCAAATTTGTACATTGAAATGAGCAAACAATTAGTTTTTTTTTAAAAACAGTTCATTTTATTTGAAGTAGAAAACAACCCTCATAAGTTGTTTACCTCCATCAGGATTTTTCTAATGAATTATGTATAGCTCACATGATAAAGAGTGAGTGAGAGAGAGAAAGAAAGAAATATGAGACAGCTTTATAACTTACTATAATCTTCGATTTGTATGTCCATATATTCAACAATAGGGATTTGTTTATCACCCATAGCATATTCAACATGGGAATTATTCTCCAGCTCAATAAGAACTGCAACACATAAAAATGAAACATTTTCTTATGTAAAATCAAACAAAACAAAAAACACATTTATTGGGGTCTATGATGGACTTATTTTTTGTAAAGCATATTCAACCAAACCCTTAGGGTACAGATGGCATCCATTCAATCATTTATTTCTTCTGGCTTTCCATATGTTCTCAATACTATTAGTCAACTATTTATATGATATAAGTCTATATATGGTATATATGATTATGGGAAGACAAATGACACTGATATGTGGAAGACAGAGTTACATAATTATGGCTGATCCACAGACTACTCTTTTTAAACTATAGTACATACATTCTTATTAAGTTCTAGCTGATCCAGATACAGTATACTAAAACATTGTAAAATATTTTTATATAATTTTAAAATATGAACATCTTGATTTTTTATGTTATTACACATATATATAAGTATAAATGGCTTAATAATATTCCACAAACTTACCCATTTCCCTAAATTACCCATTTTACCTAATTTACCAAATTTCTTTGAAAATATTTTATAAACAATATGTGAAACTCATTATTCTATTTATGTGTTCCTGCTTTATTAGAGGGTTAGAATTTCCTTGTAAAATATTTAGAAATTCATGTACAGTATGAATTAATTTTTTTTTTACAAATTTTCATTTTTTGTAAAGCTTGTGCTATACAAGCACAAGTTTTTCTTTGACCTATTACAGACTTTCAATTTTTTTTAAAATAGATTATGGAAATAATATCCACTTTTATAACAGCTTAAGATATTTGCCCATTTGCAGTTCAGACAAATTATTTAAATATGAATATGTGTATATTCATTTTATTTTTCTAAACAATATTTCATAAAGGAGAAGGTGTTATCAATGAATGCATGTTAGTATCATTGTGCAGAAAGTGTTATACATCATTAGCTGATAGTGACTGGTGAATAGCGAAGTATTAATTTTACAGCACTGTTATAAAATCAGATGTCAATATTGTGTATTGATTTATCACACTGTAATGTGATTTCTATAATGTGAAGGATTTAATAGACTATGGCTTATTGCACACTTAAGCACCTTGTAAAGAAGGCACCAGAGTATTAAAGACCCTTCAAAAAAGCTCTCTCCATATTATTTCTCAAAAACAAAAAAAGCTTAATTCTTTAAGGGGAACTTATTTAATTAAGGAAGCGGAAATTTGCTTTATCAGCTGAAAGAGGTCTGTCACTCAAGGGACCCCAGTGGAGTCTCTTATTTGTTCGTATAATTGCAACCGCAGATAAATAGCAATAGCCTAGAGGAGATTGGCATATTTCCTGGAGGACGCTGATTTCTGAATTCTGGGACCATTGGGACTGCATTATGCAATGAAGTGGAATTGGTCCGCCTTTCAGATCCATATATGCGTTTCCTTCTATTCTAAAGAGAGCTACAATTAGCCATTACCAAGCTCTTTATTGCGAGAGATACAGAACAGAATGCATAGACAATAAGGCTACTTAGGTGGGAGAATATTCATGAAGATATTACAATATCCCCAGGTTAATAAGGCCATATTTCACTTTGCATTTATGGCTAGTAGAAAAAAACACATTCTTTTCACTAGGGTTGGTTCAGAACCAGATTACATGAGGCAACAGTTACTGTAGCTCTTCTGATATAAAACACATCAGGAAATAAGTTTAATGATATTGCCTTCATTGGGCCCGGTAATTTTATAATAAAGTCAAATTACAGCACATTGGTCACAATTACATCTCTTCGGTTTGGAGGATGATGGGGAAAACATAAACTGAAAAAAAACATATTTCAGATGTGGTGCCATTTTACCAAGCACATAGGTGGACAAATCTTTGTAGGCACAGATCTTTATTGCTAAAGGGCTGTGGTTGCCTTAGGCTGGTACAGAACCTCAAAACATAATGTAGAACATGTCTAGCCTACTTGTAATCAATTCCTCCACAAATGGCAGAACCATCATTCAATAAGCTGGAAGCCCTATAATAATGGTATTCTTCTTTAATTAAAGGAAAACTATACCCCCCAAACAATGTAGGTCTCCATAAAAAGTTATTGCATAAAACAACTCATATGTAAAACCCTGCTTCATGTAAATAAACCATTTTCATAATAATATACTTTTTAGTAGCATGTGCCATTGACTAATCATAAATAGAAAATTGGCATTTTTAAAAATAAGGACAGCCTCCTGGGATCGTGCGATTCAACGGTGCACACAAACATACCAAACAAACTATAAAGTTAGGTCACATGAGCAAATTAACAGACAGAGTTCTGTCTTTTGCTTCCACACTTCTTCCTGTTACAGTTAGAGTTAAAATATTTCTGGTCAGGTGATCTCTGAGGCAGCACACAGACCATCACGAAATGGTGGTTCAGGCAAGAGATGTAAAAGGGCAATATTTACTTAAATATATATACCAGTTTGGGAAGATTATTTAATATGCCACTTCATTTGATATAAATCTGTTGCTCATGTATTCATTTTGGGGGTATAATTTCCCTTTAAGGGGCAGATTTATTAAGGTTTCAATTGTAAATTCGAAATTCACATTTTCTAGCTGGAATTTGAGTTGGGAATAATCCAAACTTGAATTCAAATTGAAATTCGAGATTTATCATACCTTGATCCTGGGAACAGCTTGAATTCGACTATTCGTCATCTAAAACCTGCCAAATTCATGTAGAAGTCAATGGCAGTGGTCTAGTGACCTTTTTGAAGATGTTAAAAGCCTTCCTGACATTTGAGCTTTTTACAGAAACAAATGTCAATTTGAGTTTAGTCAAATTCTAATTGAGTTTTTAGGTCGGTAATATTCATTCGAGTTTTATACGTTGAAGTTTTTTTTTTTAAACAACCTCCAATTCAAGTTGTAAATATATTAGAATTAATGAAAGTAAAAAATTCCCATAAATTCGAAATTCAACCTTTGATAAATCTGCCCCTAAGAGTAGCGTAAATATCCAACCTCTGATATAAGTATACCTTGCCATAACATTCTTTAAGAACACATAACAAGTTAAAGTGGTCATCACAACTTTTATCAATGTTGTCCTTAACAATAACTTTTAGCATAATGTACACTATGTGAAATTTAAATTTAATTTGCGTTTTTCTTTATTCTCATAATGATTTATGATATTGTCTGTTAAAAAAAAAAACAGCTCTGAATTCAATCCTTTTTGTAGAATAAGCGTTGGCTTGGGATTTTGTTTCTGAAAACATTAAAAGAATGACATGCTTTATCTAACTTCCACAGGCAGGAACTGGAATCCATAAAGTACACAAGCTAATTACTACATTTTTGATTTCTTTTTTAATATATGTTTTTACACACTTACTCTGTCTGTTAGTGGTGTTATAAACAGTCACAATAGGAACCCGAGGACCTACAAAAAAAATGAAAAAATTTATTTTACCTTATATATTTGATACATTATTATCAAGCATATGTTTCTGTTAGACAATGATATCAAGACACACTCAGAAGACTATAAACACATATAAAAAACAGAATAGATGCACATAATCAGCTTTTCTTTTCTGCAAGAGCACACGTGTATAGTCAGAAAATTGCTAACAATTGTAATTCCCCCCTGGGCTGAACATGAAAGCCAATTAGGATGAGAATGAAGCAAAATATCTATTTGCTCACCTAGATAATTCTGAAAGTACAGTCTGAAGGTACCTTTAAGGTGAGATTTGACATAACTGTGTATTTGCTGTCCTAGATGTAGTTGGAACTATGGCTGAATGAAAGATACACTGATATTTTCCTATGTACTGTATGAAATCATGTCAAAGCTCTCTGACTAAAGCATAAACTTTCAAGTGGGACCCTGGCCCAAAGCTGTACCTTCAAATAGGACTTGAATCTGAAAAATGCCATATGACAATATGACAATCTTGACTATGTACAATATATTGCATAAAAATTAAAAAATATATTTGTTGCAACATTCATTATTATTCTGTAAGCATATTCTAAATGTTACATTTCAGGCATGAAATATATTATCTGAAATGCCTGGGGTGGTTTTTTTTCTTCAAGTTGGATCACCATATACAGGTATTGGATCCGTTATCCAGAAACCTGTTGTCCAGGAATCTTCAATTTATGACAAATTTGGCTCCAATAGACTCCAGATTTTTTTCTTTTTCTTTGTAAAAATAAAACAGTAGCTTGTACTTGATCCCAACTAAGATAAAATGAATCCTTATTGGAGGCAAAACAATCCTATTGGGCTCATGTAATGTTTAAATCATTTTCTAGCAGACTTAGGGTGGTATCTAGTAATACTCAAATTTATCAAATTTTTTATTAAAACAAAGTCAACCTAATTCCCGTCTACAAATTTAACCCATGTATCATGAAAACAGATTGAAAAAGTTGATGTGGAAAAAGTTGTTGAGGTCCCATAGAAGTTAATGGGAGCTGTGCTGATCCTATTGGGCCGTTTTTTAAATCAGTATGGACCTTTAGAGGTTTTTGAATTATTTTTCGCTTGGAATTGTCTGAAAGGCTAACATTTTTAGATATTTTTGAGTATTTGTATTTTTTAGCATATTATTTTCCATTCCTATTTTAATTTGGATCTTTTTATAAATGTCATGGCATTCATAGTTTTAGAATTTGTGAGTTCAGTTGTAGTTTAAAAAAACACTAAAATCTGACCCTTGATTAATAGACCCTTGATTTATTTCACTGCCAGTACCCAAGTACTCCTTTAGACTTATTTGTATAAATTATGTTGCAGAGATGTATAAAATTTGGTTGAGACCCATTAGCTAAAAATATTTAATACTAGAAATTCTAAAACACTGGAGGTGTAATTGTTATTCTCTGCATACCAGACCTTTAAATAATCATTAAACCCAAGCCTCACCCCTCATTCATTACTTTGAGACCCACCAGGAAGAGCAGCCCTACAGTTTTGGGAACATCATTGCTTGTGTGTGTTATTAGTATTAAAGTTTACAAAAATGTTTTCTACAAAGCATTGTATTCCTTCTCCTGATTTCTACTGCACTAGAAGGAAGAACACAAAATGGTGTAGAAATACCAAGAAATTCCCAAAGAGGCAAAACTTTGGGAACATTAGACATGATGTTGATGTTATTGTTCTACTCAGATGGTTATTAAAAGCAGAATCAGAGTATACTTGTTTCTAACAGTAGTTGATGAAAAAAATCCACTTTATGGTTTATTTAAAAACAATTAAAAAATAAATAAGACTTTGTACTAAACAACATTTGCCTGGAGTCTCATCTCATCTGGATTCTCGAGGGTTTGGTGCAGCTGATAATTTTCAACTAGAAGCTAAACTCCCAGTGTGTAGACAATAGAAATTCAAATGTTCTGTGCCGACATCCATAGCGTATCTCTTAAACATTGATGAATGATTTAAAAAGAGCAGCTGTGAGCAATGAGAATCAGGAGAATTCCACTCTGCAGAGCCCAGATAATTGGCAACTGCGGTATCTATCTGCCGATTGGAGATCTCTTTATTTGTTGCCTTATGAATTATTTATGCTTGATACATGAAGTACTCACGCTGAAGATATTATCATACAAATAAAAAAAGCATGCATTATTTTGTTGAGGCTCAGCAAATGATTTTGGATAGTTTCCCAGTGGTTCACACAGGCAAAAAAGCCAATGTGCGTCTGTGTGATAAATATATATAAACGCATATTAAGTGAAAGTATAAGGACACTTCACTGTATATTTTATCTGCTTTTTATGTATGCATATATATCTTGATAATACACACGTAAAAATATATATATTATATTTAAATACCTAAACATATATGTAATACTATTTATTACATATTTTAAAAGATGTAAAATATTGATATACATAGATAAAAACATTATATAAAAATATGTCTTCAAAATATATACATAAAATAATTAAAAAAATTAAAAATATGTATATTAAAACATAATATATATATATATATTTATATATATAAATTAAATATGCATAGATAAAAATCTATATTATATAAAAAATTTAAATATATACATTTAAAAAACAAAAATATAAATAATAAAAAACATATTAAAAGAGAATATATATATATAAACATATATAGAAAGTTTAAAAAAGAACAGCTTCAAATTAGCAATGAATCAGCAGTTTGTCACAAAAGATTGACAAATTTAAGGAAATACCACTGGTTCTCTTCCTTCAACGAAAACATCATACTTAGGGCCCATTTACTAAGAGGCCAGTTTGCTAAGATTTACATTTTTCTTTATTCATGAACCTCTTAAAAGTCATGGTAATTTTATATTTCTTTAAAACTCTAAAAATTTTAAGGTTTATTAACTGTAAAAACCACTAAAATTGCTAATACAAAAATGAATCAGGTAGAAGTTGTTTAAGTCCTATAGAAGTCAACAGGTGCTGATCATATTGGGCCATGTTTAATCAATTCAGGCATTTAAAGGTTTTCTCAGTTTTTTCACTAGAAATTGTCAGAAAAGCTAAAATTTTGAGAGGTTTTAGAAGTATTTTTTTTTTATCTCTCATCGCTTTTTTCCATTCATGCTTTTTCATGGTTTTAGAGAAAAACCACTAAAATGTTGAAACGTAGGTCTCTATGTGTCAAACTTAGGTGTATTGGAGGTTCTTTAGATCACAATTATACTCATTTTCTTTAAAACCATGAATGCCATGAAAGCTATTCAAAGATCTTAATATAAAAAGTATGAATGAAATAAAAAAATTATGAATTTGGTCTAAAAAAATATGAATATCTCATATCTCAAATTTGAGTTTTTCAGACAATTGATAAAACCTGGAATTATTTTGGTCAATGTTTTTAAGGGGAAAAAATTTTGGGGGGGTATTTTTTTTTAGAGATATATTTATATCCTAAAGCTGCTAAAAATCGGAATCTGAAAAAAATAAAAGCCATCTCAAACCTGTCGAGGTCATGTAGAAGTCAATGGCAAAACAACAAGGTTGAGCTGAATCATTTACAGTGAAAAATTATTAAATGTGAGTTTTCAGAGTGTCAATCATACAATACATTGCATTGATTTTGTTGCAATGTTTTCTTGCTCCGATTTTTTTGAGAAAAAATTTCAATTAGTGGAACGGAGTTTGGTCGACTTTGTTTTGTTTTTCACGGTTTTTTATCAAGGGTCGAATTTCAAATTCATGTGAGTTTTTTTAAAAACTCCCTTAAATTTGAAACTTGATGGGGCATAATCAAAATTTTACCAATCTGAAAACTTGAATCAAATTCGATTCGATTCAAACTATAAAAAAAAAAAAAGGAAGGTTAAAAATATCACCAAATTAATCCCTGGACCTCTCTCATTGACATACAGTAATTTGGCAGGTTTCAAATTCGAATTCTTAAAGGGCCAGAGTATGATAAATCTCAAAAATCTAATTCAAATAAAAAAACTCAAATTGAATTTGGATAATTCCCTAATCGAATTCGACATTTTCGACAATAAAAAAAATTTACCCTTTAATAAATTGCTCCTTAATAATTCTTGAATTTAAAAACCCACACATTTTTTGATACCATTTGGGAAAAAAAGGAAATCTGAATGTTAGTAAGGGTGTCATTTATGTAGCTCTGAATTTATCTTAGCATTTGCTGCTACAAACTCTGAGCATTTCCGCTCTGGTTTTTAGGCTTATTTATCACATTTTCCCAAAAATGTTCTTTTCAGGAAAAACCTCTGATTTCCACAATTTATTTGGATTTCTTTTTCAAAAATGTATAATTTTTGGGATTTTCCCCCCAAAAGCTCTGAAAACATTGTGGAATTGCACAAAACCCAGCAGACATAAAAAAATCAATGGTACTTCTCCCATTGACTTATAAGACGACTTATATACAACCCTGGCAGGTTTGAGATGCCGGATTTTAATATTTTTCATCCTCTGGGTTTAATAAATCCTGAAAAATGGGATTTTTTTTAAAACAACAACACATTTTTTGGATTTCTGGCATTCAGAGTTTGAAAAATAACCCCACAAATTTCAAGTTAATGACATGAGCAACCAATCAGAGATGTGCACAATGATCATGCACACTCATGATTGGCTGCACTAAAGATAGCAGACACCCTGCCACCAATGAATCATACAGTAGACAGACTCAAGCTATTGAATTGGGAATGAGCACAAATCTACTATCCTAGAGACCATTGGATGAAGGTGAAATGGCCCAAACTGATGGTGGCACCTCTCATTGACTTCAATTAAAACTGACACCTGAATTGAACATCCTCATTAGAGCATTTGGGCTGCACCAGTGTATGTTCCATAAAATGATGGGAGGTGACACCAGTGGATTTCGGGGGTTTGCACTTGGCTTGAATTGCTATAAAAACATCATAAATTTTTTTAGGATTTCATAGAAATGTGTTGCTCTGTTCAATGTCCAGAGCAACATTAATTCTATACATGCAACATAACGCCGGTATAGATGATCGAACACCTTTAACCAATTAGAGCTGCAGACCATAAAACAAAGACACACGGTGGACACTGTGTTAGCTCCATAAACCTTTATTAACCTTTAAAATAGGATAAACCCTAGAGTATTAGACTATTTAGTGCATGTACCTTCACATTTAAGTAGGAAGAAGTCCAGGTTGTGGCTGAAGGAGGCGCTCACATAACTACAATACTCAATCAAATCGCAGGAAATGCATCGTCGGTTGAAACTCCCATTGGTATTGGCGCTAAGGGAAAAAAAGTGCAAAGAAAATATTTGAGGTGCACCCAACAATTGCGCTGATAATTGCAAGGGCATTGTTTGCTTAATCAAGTTACAATTATACTCTCTTCCGAGTCATTTAAAAAAAAAAAAAATGAAGTCCTAGATTAATCAGCCATTCTGAAAGCATCTGGGGAAAACGCTGAATAGTAAAGGAACATTAAACTGAAAATACAAATGACTTTAGATAAAAGAGTCACTAATGATATTTATGTGCAAATGTTTCAGCAGCTTATCAGAAACAAATACATCACAGAAAAGACAAAATTATCCTGAATAAGATACATAACTATGCACATGAGAATTCCTGCCATTAAGAATAATTAATACAAGTTTTGTACAGTCATGGGATCGGTTATCCAGAAACCCATTATCCAGAATGCTATGAATTACGGAAAGGCGTCTCCCAAACTGACTCCAAATACTCCACATTTTAAAAAAAGTATTTCCCTTTTTTTTCTCTGTAATAATAAAACAGTAGCATGTACTTTATCCCAAATAAGATATCATTAATCCTTTTTGGAAGCAAAGCCAGCCTATTGGTTTATTTAATGTTAATGTGATTTTCTAGTAGACTTAAGGTATGAAGATCCAAATTCCAGAAAAATCCATTATCAGTAAACCCCAGGTCCCAAGCATTGTGGATACAGGTCCCGTACCTGTATTACCTCTGCTGGGACATACCCACTGCAGTAACTGCCATTCTGTCCATGCATTTTATACCCAATATACCCAGGATGAAGCACCTATACACCTGTGAATAGTGATGGGCAAATCTGACTCGCTGAAAACTCAATTCAATTAAACTGAATGGGCATTTTTTTGCATGACATTTTCCAAACTGCAAGACATTTTTTTTTGCTGTGGGCACTTTTTTGAGGCAAAATTCCTACTTGGGAAGTGAATACTATAACTGCAGTGAGCTGTGTGTTTTGCATAGAACTGGTGTCTATTTAATGTCCACCATCCTTCCCCACAGGCTGAAATCTGTGGGGTCCAAGAGGAGAGAGAAGGTACACAATCCGACTAGGTGTTGTGGAGGCAAAAGTTTGCAAAGGGGGTAAGGGTAGTGGGCCCTTATGTTGGCAGCCCCAGTGGGCCCTGAACCCCAGTCCAACACTGACAGGTTTACTAAAAGTCGAATTCGAGGGTTAAAAAAATAGTTAGGGAATAAAAATTCTCCAAATTCGAATTCAGAGGATTTTTACCGCTATTCGATTGGTCGAATGATCGAATAGTAAAAATCGACCGATTCAAATTATTTTGACCATTTTTTATTCGATCAAACTTTTTGAATCCAAATTCGGTAGCATTAATCTGGCTAACTAGGCAGTCAAACAAAAATTTAAAGGGGAAGTACTTCGACTGTCGAATAGTCAAATATTCAAATAGATTTTTTTTTAATCATTCGAATCAGTCGATTCGATCGAATTTTCAAAATTCACTGGTCGAATTGGTCTTCAAAAACATTTGAAAATTCAATCGAACTTCGAATCCTTCATGTGAATTTAGTAAATCTGTCCGTTATTGTTCATTGAAAGAGCACTTTTGTCCAGGGACTGTGCCCACATGTGCTCCCTAAATTGACACAACCAAGTAGGTAGGAGACAGGTAGGTCTATATTCAAAGAGGGGAAACAAGGGTTCTTGCACTCCATAAACCAGTGCACTTTGCAGCCTGCCCTGAGTTCATTAAATAGCCCCTAGTCTCTGCTCTTCTTAACAAGAGGTTTCCTAAAGGGGAGCAAATTCCATCATCACTTGTCTACTTGTCCTGCAAAAAAGTATGCTGTTCCTGATATCTTACTGTACTGCTTTTGTAAGACACAAACATATATTATTCTGACAGATCAGATGGTTATAAAAGCTTCAGAAGATTGTGCATTATCATCCAGTTAACCCCACAAAGGAAGTCAAAGATCTCATATTTTGCAAATCTACAGAAAATCTATAATAAATACTTCCTAATATTACAAAATTCTCCTCTGGCAACCAGAAATTTGTAGCCTAATTATTGTTTTCATTAACAGCTCTGGGAGGTCCGTATGGATCCACTGTAAAGTTCCTGATTCTGCCTGAAGTCATTTTAGCGTTTTATCAGTTTGTGAAAGACAGAGCCTGAGATGGTGCTTGAAAAATCTTAACAGCATTATCATTGTGCCTCACTCCCCACAAGCACAATATAACCGTCTGCATCGGAAGTCTTTACACATCGTAATGCAGTAGAGATGGAGTAGAGAATGGTTTAATGGATGCAGTTTAACTATCATTATATCACACTGGGCTCCATACATTAATCTTCCATTCAGTACAAGAGACGTATAATTACTCTAAAGGTGTTTGTTTTTCTCTAGGAACACATATATGCCCCGGCCTTGCTTTTGTTTGCCTTTTATTGGAAGAATGTGCATCACAGTACAGAATCCTGGAGTGCTTCAGAAAGCTTCAGAAAGCACAGAGTCAGTGACTAACACAAGGCTCATTATGGTAATCTGTGCTCGCTTAATCCATTATTTCCTTTTCACTTCATAATAGAGAAGACTAGACTGCCTTTCAGTAGGCCTTTTTATCTTCTTGATTAGGCTGCATCAATCCTGGATAGTAACATAGCATATGAGGGAAGCAGAAAAAGGCACCTTCATTAAGTCGAGCAGTTGAGATTTTCCATTACAGGTTTTTTTCCCATCCAGTGTCTTTTCTGATGATCTTGGATCACATTGGGAAGGACATTCTGAAACAACTTTTAGAAAAGCTAATCTTTCCCAATGTCTTTGCTTATGATCTTGGGTCATATTGGGAGAGACCTTCTGAAGAGAAATTTAGAAAGAAAGCTAATCTTTCCCAACCAGTTTCTTTGCTTATGATCTTGGGTCACATTGGGAGAGACATTCTGAAGTGATATCTTGAAAGAAAGCCAATCTTTCCCAACCAGCGTCTTTGCTAATGATCTTGGGTCTCATTGGGAAGGACATTCTGAAGAGAATTTTAAAAAGAAAGCTACTCTTTCCTAATCAGCATCTTTGCTGAAGATCTTGGGTCACATTGGGAGAGAAATTCTGAAGTGACTTTTAGAAAGAACGCTAATCAAGATCTTGGTTTTGTAACTTTGTAGCTTATAATGATGTAACACTGTAAGAATAATAAAAACAAGCATCTAAATGGTTCCCTGGACTATGGAAACCTTTGTGCATGACCTATAGACAACCCATGACCCAAATTACCCAAGATCTTAACCCGCAATTATCCAAAATACCCAGGATCTTATATTACCATTGCTTCTTCTGGGGGCTATCTATAATTCATTGCTTTCTCTATAATACAATATTTTAACTTGATGGTTTAGTCTAAATGTTCTCCATGAATAAAAATGGGGTTACTGAGACAATGTTAAGACACCTACCTGTACAAATGTCGCCTTCTTGGCGAGTCCTCTGTGCTGAGAAAGTAGCTGGAAAAGATAATAAACAGTCACACAGTAGAACTGGTTTACAACATATCTTGTAATATAGATACCTTATATTACCAAATGTAAGGAAATGTAAATCCTCAAAGCAAATTAATGTGCAATTGCTCAGATTGCTCTTCTGAGCACTTCTGTAGTTACATTCAGATTTTTTTTTCTGTATTCTAATTCTACTTGCTGGTCATTTCGGACAACTTATTGGCTGAAATGAATGTCCTTAGGGGAAAAAATACCTTCAGATGTTGCTCAGCTTAGAACTGACCAAGAAAATGTGAAATTGTCCTTGCCAACTAACTTCATAGCAATTGCTTAAGAGCAACCTAATCAGAGCAACTTTTCAGAGGCCTTTTCAAAACAAATGCTACTGAAAATCATTTAGGAGTTTGCTTCCATTATAATTAAGAATTTCTTGAATGACAATGCCCATGGCAGTAACTCTTAGAATATTAAGGTTCTTCACTATATAATAATTGTGTATCAAAATGTCTTAAAAAATAACCAAGCCAATACAAGACAAACATAGAAGAAATTGCCTGTTGAAAAAACAACAATTATGTGGATTTCCGTTCCTGCTGTATCTGGGTCTGTACAGCAGATTTTTCCAACTGCAGCCCTAAATAATTCAGATGGGCCCAGTCTAGTAGACTTCATTATGGAAATCCAATTCATACAGAGCCCTTCCACTTCAGCAGAGAAAGTGAGCTCTTAATGAGACAACTTCAAATGATATTTAAAAAAGACTTCAAACACGCCACATCATTTTCCTAATTGGAAGGACATAAAGCACTTTGCACTTTTATTAATGTATTTTTAATTTGCGTCTGGTGAGCGGTGACACTGGGGATGCTTTTTTTTGTATATATGTACAAATAATGGGTGGGGCTTTGGTCACAGTTTGCGTTCTCCCTATGTTCCATGTTTCACCAGAAGGGTTTTCATTAGAAGGTGCAAATGGATTTAAGGCACATAATTATACTGCCAGAGGCTTAAGGGAAATGCAAATTCTAATTAGGAGTCTTTTTTTTAAATTTTGTTTATTTCCTTTCATATAAACTGACATAGCTGTGGCATCAATGCAATACGGCTAGGCACTGATGCAATGGATTGACAATTGAGAAAGAGCACCATTAAATATTTTTGAGCAGTTAATGATATTTTCTGTAAGTTAGCACTTTTTCTACATTATATTGTCTTTTTGTAAAAAAAATGGCAGTAATGAGATATTTAAAGTTTTAGACCGTGTTGTCCAACCTTCAGCCTGAGGGCCGCATGTGGCCAAGGATGGATATGAATGCGGCCCAGCTTGAAATGATTGGTTCCCAAGGAAACGTTATGTGGCAAAGGATATAGGAGTCAGCAGGAGGGGGAGACTCTGCCCATTGCCCATTTAGTAGTAATAATAATAAGTCTATTTAATTATTTAATAATAAGTATATTTAATATCCAGGTGTCTCATATTCCAGTGTATAGCTCCATCTGGTTATCAAAGATTGGACACCACTGATTTAGACTGCTCATACCAGGCTTTTGCTAAATTTAAAGTCATAAGGGTTAGCTGAATATATAAAGTTCTGAGAGCTGTTGAGCTGAAAGCCTGCCTAGTGGTAAAAAACTGTATATACAACCACTAACATCAGAAACCACTTAAATGAGAAAATTAATGTGAATGGCAAAAGCCCTCAGCCGGTCACTAGTAAATTGAGAACAATTTTCTTTTTCTATTAACATCCCCTTTAATGGAAATGAAACTTCAGCATACTTAAGTAATGGTTATTATACTCACACTTTTTGATTTTTTTCATCATAAGCCAAAATCTTGGTAACGTCCCAGTCCCCCGACGTGATAGACTGTAAATTATCATTACTGTTGTTTGCCTGCAAAATCACCCAAAACAAAACTTGATGTAAGTGACATAAGCACCTTTCAT
>CM044441.1:10815378-10825708 GCA_024363595.1 Xenopus borealis | reverse complement strand
TTTATTAATTTGGATCTCCTAATTTAAATTTACTAAATAATAATTTAAACATTAAGGGGGTTATTTATCAGGCTCAGTATTTTTTGCTACAAACTCCAAGTATATCACAACCGGTTTTTTAGGCTTATTTATTATAACATTTTCCAGAAAATTTTCTTTGCAGGAAAAACTCCACAATCTTTTTCGGAATTCGGAGTTTGATAAATAAGCCTCTAAATCAACCAAATAGGATTGCTTTGCCTCCAATAACGATTAATTATATCTTAGTTGGGATCAAGTACATGATACTGATTTATTATTATAGAGAACAAAGAAGCCATTTAAAAAGTTTTAGTTATTTGATTTAAATGGAGTCTATGGAAGATGGCCTTCTCGTAATTTGGAACTTTAATGGATCCCATACTTGTATTGAATGTAATTATTTTTGTAGATCTTTATTACTGTGATATATCAAATAGCCATTATTAACCTAAAACAACAAATGAACCAAAGTGGCCAGAAACAATATGCTTTAAGTTTATAGTGGTTCATTTAGACAGAGCCTCTTTGGTGCCATGCATATGTTGCAATATCAGCAGAGCACAGTCCCTGCTCCATTCCTATCCTTTATAGTAGATGGAACAATAAAGTGTTGTTATAGGAACAATAAAGATAAAGATAACTTATTCATATACATGCAAATGAATTCCTCGCAAGGCAAATGGTTTTGCCAATGAATGCTGATATATCTCTATTTTACCATCATTAACAAACCCATTTTGCATTTGGAATATGCACTGGTATATTTTCCTGGGGGGGTCAAATAATTCTAAAATACTTGTCATTTTTACTTTCACAGTTGTATTAACTAGGTTTTTATTCTATAACAACACACATGCTGTATGGGCACATAGTTGCATAACAACTGGAAAAGTTACCCTTCATTGGAAAGAATCTAATGTACATGTGCAGACTTGCCCCTTATGTTCTTTATTCCCTCTATAATACTGGAAAATTCTCCTTTTGGAACAGACAATAATCACAAGAGGAGTCTTCCAGTTGCACACTCAGCAAGACAGCTCTCACTGATCAATATGGAGTATGCAACAAAGGGAGCTGTATTCAGGAATGTCCATTTATAGGTCTCAAGGGCCTTTATTCAGCCATAAGGCCCAACCCCAGTAGAGAAGTTGGGTCAATGGATATTGAAGAATCACTAACTGCCTTGTGATTGTGGAAAGTCATCCTTGGAGAGGCAGAATTAAGACCAACGAGCTGGGATGGCTGACAGCTATTCTAAAAATGCAGTAGTCAGTGCAGTTGAGGGACTCAAGTGCAAAACTGCAAGTAGGAACTCATTATATTGGGTTGGCATGGGCACATTTTTCTTCTTACTCTTCCCTATTCCCTAATGAGCTCAAGAAATGGATGGTAGATCAGCAAACTCACATGGACACATGTCCACCAAGCTGGCACTGGAATGTTTCACCCATGAGATATGGCTCTGAAGCAAGAGGAGCAGCAATAGGCTGGGTTAAGCAAAAACATCTTCCATGACTGTGTCATTATACCCAGGCAATTTAGATTGGAGTAGCTGCTGGCAATATTACTTTTCTGTAATCTCAATCAGTCTCTCCCTGGGGGGCTTCTCCTTTGTGGTTGATTGACAAGTGTGAAAAAGTTGCAAATGGAACTAAATATTATTGTCTTTGGTGTATTGAACATAAGTCAAAGTTCTTCTCATAAATATAAATGTTTATCAGGGCTCCCTGTGATGCAAATCATAGCATACAGAGACCATCTGCTAATCTTCAGAGCCCTGTTCCTCCTCAATACATTTCTTCACTTATGTCTCCATATGCTCCTCGTCAACATCTACTTATATCTGTGATCTTAGACCTTTTATCTTACTTCTCATTAACTATTGAAAAACATTCCCGAATCCCTCTGTAATGAACTTTCCTGCTACCTCTTCAGATATTACGATTTGGACAACTAGAAAAGTAGATTGTCAAGTCTTGGCACTTAAGGACCAATTCCCCAACCCTTCTGTATAACAGACAGTTTATTGTTTATGTTCTCCACCCACCTGATTTCAAGCTAGTTTGTTACCTGAGAAGAAGACATCGCTATGTGATGGAACTTCCCACGGCCTCCCTGTGGAATTGCTCTCACAAAGAAGAACTTTCTGCCATCCCTTGAGAAGACTGGCTCTTCATTCTGGAGAATCATGGAGAGAACATTATTGGCAGTATTTTGAAGGACCCATTCTCTTGTTAAGTGGTTCCCAAAACACGTGTCTTCACCCCCCACCCACCTGGTCATTGAAATCAAGTGAGGGCCCAGCCTAAAGTCAACCAGGTGACAAATTGGAGGAGAAGCTAAATTATGTATTATATGTTCATGAGTGTTTGGTTTGCGCTATGGGGTTCTAACCAAATTTTGGCCCCGAACACAATATTTAACCCTCTTCTCTATAAAATTAAGAGCAACCATAGCATTTACAAGTTTTGTTTTCTAAATTTCACTTTATTTCTTCAAAGAGTGAACATGAAACCTAAGTGAAAGCTTCAGAAAAAGTATTGAACTGATATTATCTTACCTGCCGGTGCAACCAGGCCTCACTTTCATCCTCATGTTTCTGGAAATAAAATTGAATATCATTGTTTAACCATATGCACATTGTAGACAGGGAGCAAAATCAGGGTGGCTATTAAAAAATCATATGCCCAGTTCTCTTTAGTTGACAAAACAGGGTTATTAGTACACTGCCCATGTGGGACCCCTGGTGTGGATGAGGTCCTGCCACATGAAGCCACAATTAAAAACAAATATTCCCTGATTTGGGCCTTTGCCAGACAGGGTGCATGGCTTTGGTAAACTATTACTATCCAAAGTCATAATAAAATTATAGTTTTGGATAGAAATTTTCCAAATTATAATAAATAGCTGGCTGGAAAAAAACAAAAAAACAGATAAAGTAGTGTATGTTCTGCACTTTATACAGGTATGGGACCTGTTTTCTAGAATGCCAGGGGTTTTCCACATAAGGGGTCTTTTCTTAATTTGGATCTTCATACTGCAAGCATACTACAGTAAACATTAAATAAACCCAATAGGCTGGTTTTGCCTCCAATGAGGATTCGTTATATCTTAGTTGGGATCAAGTACAAGTTACTGTTTTATTATTACACAGAAAAAGGAAAAATGTGAATTAATGGAGTCCATGGGAGACAGCTTTTCCATAACTCAAAGCTTTCTGGATTATGGGTTTCTGGATAATGGAACCTATACCTGTAGTACATACTGTATATGATACAGAGCTGAAAAACACATACACCGATTAATGATGATATTGTATTTAAAGGGGATGTAAACCAAAAAAAATACAAGTTTGGCAAATGAAAAAAAAAATTTAAGCAACTACCGAATATATACATAATTATACAATTTCATGGCTTTAAGTCTATTTTAAATAGAATTGCAACTGAAGATAGTGTCTGTCCCTTTATGTTCTCTCGTGTGAAGAATTTCACCAGCACTCAAGAGATGCATTTAGCAGGGCAAGCCCATGTAATTTTATTTAATGCAATGGGCAATGTGTTGTGTCCCCAAAATGCTGCACATTGCATTAAATAAAATTGCAAGGGCTTACCCTGCTAAATGCATCTCTTGTGTGCTGGTGAAATTCTTCACACGTTTTAACGGAGGTTGCCGATTCCCCCATCGCTGAGCACCAAGAAGTAGGATTCTGGGAGTGTAAGGTGTGCTGTTTCTCCATTTACTTTTGGTTCCTTTCTGTTCTCTGTCGTGCTCCTAATGACTATTGAAACAATTAATCCAAACATAATAGAAGCCTTGAGTTATACATAGCATTCCCACTACAAACAAAATTGTGCCATATCATTCTGTATATACATTCTGTAGATATTTAGGTGCAGGAGCGCCCTCTTCTGTTTAGACTGACAGAATAGGTTTCAATGCAAAGACTAAAAATAGGAAAAATATCATGGCCTGTCCAGCAGGTAACAGAACTGCACTACTACAGAGTGCAGAGACCTGTGTGTGCCCCATGAATACATTGCTACGGCTGTTTATATATATATATAGAAAGGCCTTGGAGGAGGCCGAAACGTTAGTCCTTCATATAATAAACACATTTTGTTTCGTGTAAGACCTGAGAGTGTGGACCTTTCTTCTTGGATATATATATATATATATATATATATATATATATATATATATATATATATATATATATCGACCTCAATATGTTTGTGACTGCAATCTGCTAAGCAAGAGTTGCATGTTATCTAAGTGTTAAGTAGCATTAAAAACCTAAACATCTTGAAAACTAAAAAGGCATATATTGAAGAATTTCACCTGGGAGACTGTAAGTACCCAGTGTAAATATGAGTGGGTTTGCTGGTATAACCCAGTGTGTGTCTTGTCACATGTATGTGGTGTTGATGCAGCAGTTCAATGTTACATGTGAGAGATGCAGTTGTGAAGATGTGGAATTGTCTCCCTGAATCAGTGGTACAGGCTGATACATTAGATAGCTTTAAGAAGGGCTTGGATGGTGTTTAGCAAGTGAGGGAATATAGGGATATGGAAGATAACTCCCATTGCATCTTGGAGTTCATTTAGATGATGATTCTTATAATGTACCATAGTGGCACCATAACATATATTCTGTACATTCAGGTACATCCACATACACCTAGCCATGGAATAAGTGGCCTTCAAGCCCCAGTCCTGCCCCTTTTATCTCAAATCCATTTAATACCTACCCCCCCACTCCTCGAAACTGCATCTACTTGCAACTGCATACAGTCATATGTGAGATACATATATATATATATATATATATACAAATGGATTTTTAGGCTTTTCAGACTCTTGCATTATTGATCGCTGAAAGGTGAATCCTACAACAGATGGCAGACCACGTGTTTGAGATCCCAGCTCTGGAATACTTTAGCAGTTCCACATTAATGAGATATTCTTACATTCATCTCATTTACATGCAAATGGTGAAAAGACTTGCTGATGGTGCATTCTCCCCGGCAGGCATGCGAGTATAGTATATGGAGAGATTTCCCTGACACTTGCTAACGGGGATACTGTATCCTTTAGCGAGCAGTAAAAAACCTGCTTTGTCATGAAGTCAGATGGAAACAAGTTTGCACGTGCCTTTAATATTGGTTTATTGATGTACAAATGAGTTAAGTAGTAAAAACAGTGATAGGTATATCTACAGAATAGGAATGGACTGTTTCATTAGCCTTTTGCAATACTAAGGAGCATCTCTATTGGAAGGTACTCAAACTGGGATAAATCTCAGTAAGAAAAAGTGACAGTTGTGGTTCTTTATGAACTAAGAACATCCGGGGTACTATAATAAAAATCCCTATATTTCCTTTGAGTCATATATACCCTAGCAGTAAAAACAAAAACACAAAGGGGTAAATTTATCAAAGAGTGAAGTGAAGTTTCACCCTTTGATAAATACGCCTTCAAAAATCCCATAGAAATGAATTGAGAGCTGTGGAATTTCCCTCTACTGGTGGAACTTCACTCTGATAAATATACCCTAAAGATTTATTGCAGCAGACTGATAATACACCTAACGCGTTTCCGGAACAACTCCCTTAATCATAGACTTGCCTATGATTAAAGGAGTTATTCCCGAAACGCGTTGGGTGTAGTGATGGGCGAATTTATTCGCCAGGGCCGAATTTGCGGCGAACTCCCGCGATTCGCCGCTGGCGAATAAATTGGCGAATCACCAGCGAAATTTCGGCAAGCAAAATTTCGCCAAGAAAACGAGCCGCGCGTCGTTTTTGACGCGACGCGTCGTAAACGACGCGACGCGCGTCAAAGTTGACACGATGCGCGTCAAAAGCGTCCCGCGACTCGTTTCGCGAATTTTTCGCCGATTCGCGAATTTCTCTAGAAATTCGCGAATCTTTTGGCGAAGCGAATCGCGGGAGATTCGCCCATCACTAGTTGGGTGTATTATCAGCCTGCTGCAATAAATCTTTTCCAGAAGTGCCGTCTAGCTGCCTATTTTGTAATATCCCCTAGCAACCAATTAGCAAGTACATGATGTAGTATTTATTTATTGGTTGCTATAGGTAACTAGACCTGCAACATACTATTTTCTGTTTGGACATCTTGTATGGACATCATTTTTGGATATATCTCCCTATTTCTCCCTAGCTGTTGGCAGTGGGTGGTTATACTTAAAGATTAAGTATGAACAACTAGAATCCAAGATCCTGGTATTGGGATATTTTTGCCCTAAGAAAAATGTGTGGCCACAAATGTTTACATTTTACCCATAGATTTCTTGCTTAAAGGGTGACCTGGCTCCTCAATTGTGGTCAAAATCACAAGCTCTTAAAAATAAAATGGTTCATGGACCTGCTTTAAGGAAGGGTTGTGACCAAGAAGCGCCTTACCTTGGTGCAGATCCCTGTCGTGGCATCACAAAGGGTCAGGATGGAAATATTCTGCTCTCTGTTTAACCAGTTTACAGCCACTTTGGTACTTGTTGCCCATTTCACCATGGTTATGTAGTGTTCCCTATTAAACAGAAAAATGGATTGGAGTTAACTCTGGCTAAGCACCTTTGCCCATTTAAATGCAATGAGTCCAGATTAGTGCGGAATCTTATGGGTGTATTCTGAACCTCTTGTGTTAATGGAAGGAAGAAAAACAGAGGCTTTTTTTATTTATCTGTAATGTTGAAGAAATCTAACAAAGATTGTTGGGATTGTTGTCTTCTGCAAGGAGGGTGCCTGCTTGTTGGAAACAAGTATTCCCACCAGAAATAGTTGCTGAGAATAAGAAGCAAAGCCACTAATATTTGGTGCCCAAACAGTTCTAACTGACCAGTTACCTTTACTCTAGACCCAACTGTAGATCTTGTTCTGCCAGGTCTTTGATATGCCCCTGTTTGTTCTGACTTATTGACTTTGATTTGTACCTGTTTCTGTTTCTATCTTGCCTGCTGCTTGACCTGACCAATGCATATTCCCACTGTTTCCCCCTTGGCTTGTCTTCTTCATCCAGAGATCTCAGCCTAGATACAGCCTGTATCTGCCAAGGGGTAAAATAATTTAACTATACTGAGTGACCAAAGTTCAGCTATTTAGGTTTAGAGTCACCCTGTGTACTCCCAGTAGCCCTATTATTGGTGACATCAAGACAAACTTCCATAAGTGGATCAAATATTTAATGCTCCAATCAGTGTGTTATTACATTTTTTGGCTTTGGTCGAGATGATCAGTCTGACCTGTTAATATTCTTTCAGGGTAGACAGGCTTTGGTCTAAGGATATACAGATGGTCAGACACTAAGGGGCAGATTTACTATTGGTCGAATTTCGAATTGAAAAAAATTTGAAATTCGACCGTGTGAATAGGTAGGGAAGTAAAATTTTACTGCAATTCGATTGGTTGAACAATTGAATAGGAAAATCAAACTATTTTTTCGATCGAATATTTTTTATTCGATCAAAATTAATGAAACCCAATTCGGTAGCTGGCGAACTAGGTGGTCGAATAAAAATTTAAAGTAAAGTACTTCGACAGTCGAATGGTCGAATATTCAAATGCTCTTTGTGGTCTTCAAAAACATTTAGTAAATCAGACCATAAGGTTGCAATATGTAACCTAACTAAGTCTTATGTATGTGTGGCCACCTAAATTTGCCCCAATAATCTATAGTAGGTATTATAATCTTCATTGGTTACCGGTGAAGTTTAGGATTGATTTTAAAATTTTACTACTAACTTATCAAGCATTACATCAGAAGGCCCCAGAATATATCTTAGAATTATTAAATGTTCAAAATAAAAGTAGAATGCTAAGGTCTTCAGGACAAGGATTATTGACGATTCCTAGAACAAGACTAAAAGGAAAAGGGGATTGTGCTTTTGCTGCATATGCGCCTAGGCTGTGGAATAATGTGCCTTTGGATATTAGACTTGCAAGTTCAGTGGAGATTTTTAAAAAATGTTTGAAGACGTATTTGTATATGTTGGCTTTTAAGTAGTTCTGTTAAATGTTATTATTTTTCTCTCTTATTTTATTTGTTTTTGTTTTAAATCCGTTGTAAAGCACTTTGTAGCTTTGTCTTGAAAGGTGCTATATAAATAAAATTTTACTTACTTACTTACTATAATGAAAATGTCCCGTTGAGCCTCCTTGGCGGATTAAGCAACATAGAGTAATTAACTGACTTGTAAAATATTTACATAGTAATCAATATCACCCAAATAATGAGTTATTGACTTGTTAAATATTTGTATTGTAGATGTCAGCACCTTTTTTGATGATTGGATGGGGGGGAGCGGTTGGAGAGAGAAACTGGTTGTAACATTTTATTGCAAATTATTAATTTACTGCATTCATAAACTGCAAGTGCTAAATACAGTTCTGCTGCATCCATCACATGCAGCATCTGTAGATAGTGTTACCAGGAATAAAAACATAGACTCTAACAAGAGTCTGAAGAACTGCTCTACAAAACGAAACAAGGGCTGCTCAGTCGACACTGAACGTAAATCTATTAATCTTTCTCTTTCCTTGCTTTGAGCTAGTCGCAAGGGTCACTCAAGCAACTTCAGCTACCAAATATGATCTTCCTAAATGTCCTTTCATCCATTGAGAACTCAGCTATGCTAACAGTCCTAGAAAGGCAGGGGGCCTGCTGTAGGCCATCAAAGGCTGGACTGACTGACTAAACTTTGGGAAGTCACTTGTGAACTTGAATTAAACTTTCTGTGAATGACAAAAATCCATCCTCTCAAGCAGTTCATTGCCCAGCTATAAATTGCTGATGGATTATGTTGGTAAAGAGGTGTCTGCATGGCCCAAGCAGAAGCACCAATGGCAAACTAAACACAGCTGTTTCTGGAGTCTTGGATAACACTCACTGGGCAGGTCTCTCTTTATAATTGGTATGGGGGTACAATCAGTAAGCTTGAGTGACTTTCCCTTGCTTGATTCTTTATTTTAAAAGGTTCCTCTAGGTCCAGAAAACCCTAAATCTCACAGGTAAAGTTGCATCTGCATTATTTATTTTCTGACTCAAAGGCCACCCAAAATAATCAGTAAGAGACTTCACTTCATTAAGTATGGGAAAACCTATTTAATAATTGCAGCAGGATCCACACGGTGCAAAATAATAAGGTCAGCTTTCCATATTTATAGGTAGGCTGCATCCTTACCTTAATTAAGCCTAAATAAATATTAATAATCTAAGTGTGTACAATATACAAAGAACATTCCTTAGATGAATATTTCATATAAAGCAGTCCCTATTACATTATTTGGCATGGCTGTGGCAAATCTCAGAACTCTGAGAACATAAAAAAATGAAAACTAGAAGCCCTTATTGGCGGTTAGAGAAGCAGTGGGCTTTAGAGTTGACATTCTATACCCGTTGAGTGTAAATACTGGACCTACTGTATAAGGAATAGAATCCATGGTAAGAAACCGCCTGATTGCCCCACCCCAACATGCAAACTAGTCTCCACCCACAGTCCACACCCCCTGTGATCTCTCCAACCTGACTAAGACCCCTCCACAGCTAGACATCACTGAGCAGAGATATCCTAGGGAAATGTTCAGCACCATAGACTTGTGCCTTTATGTCTACAGTGACTCTAGTTCTGGCCCTGTGTACATTAAACACCTAATTGAATACCTGAAGTTTAACAGGCAAAAGTCCTTATGGACTTATATTTACTAATATTTAAGCAATAAAAACAGAAACTTCTTTATCTTGTGCCATTTGAATTCCAAGCAAATAAAAAAATTTAATTTTACTGCTGCTGATATCCAGTCTTGCCCCTTTCTGCAAATCAGGGATTTCATCTCCTTCAGTAGCCATCTCATAACATTTGGCAACCCAACAGATATTTGACAGGGACACATTATTATTTCATCGAACATGTTTCATGTTCTGGTCTTTGATCTAAGTTGGAAAATAAATGAAAGCAACATATTCCTTATGAAGTGCCTGGAATTCAGTCTACTGTACCTCATTCTCTGATCATCGGGCGGCGTCATTTCCACATGGTGAAGAGGTCCATTCAAGTTAACGACGTGCAGGGCGACTACAGGGTTTTCAGAACCAGCCTGTAAATAGAAAATCCCACATTTGTCCATTATTGTTTAACCTCTACAACCAACTAGGGTGACCATGTTACTGAAGTTATGTATAAAATGCATTAAAGGTATCAGGACGCACGCAGAACTAACGAGCAGAATGGGTTTAGGAGTTAGAGACTGCATTTACCCACAGTCACCGGCAGCAAAGAGAGCCCTTGGGGGGA
>CM044441.1:10792079-10811386 GCA_024363595.1 Xenopus borealis | reverse complement strand
AATTTGCACCTGGGCAATAATACATATACGTTAATGAGATGATTGCTTTCAGTGTTCAACCTGCAGCTGGCTAAAAAAGCCAGTCACTCATTGGTTGCTATGGGTTACTGCCCAGGTGAAAATTTGCCCAGTGTTTATTATTGAGTCCCAGGGAGAGGGTGCTGGCGATTACCAGTTATTTAGTATTATGACCTTGAAGGCACATACCCTTCAATAAAGTGAGGCTTAAAATGTGATGGGATGTAGCAATGGACTTCCAATCCAAGAGCTCTCCATATGGGACAAGTGCTGCTCTCAATAATGTGTCTTCATATTTGTAGCTCCACAATAAATACATACAGTACATGGTGCCAAAGAAGAAGTAACAGAGCCTCCGCATTGCTAAAATGATGATCAATTAAGGAGTGTTTCTAATCGAGCTCATGTAGGCTATTTACATCTCTAATATGAAATTGTGTTTCTTGTTAGCATAATGTAAGCTCTCTACTTTATCTCATTGCTAAACAATATACAACCAAGAAGTGTATGTCATTAATGTAATAAAGGGATGCAACGCTGTTAACATTAGATTAGAACTGGGATGGAATATATATTTTGATAAAGAGGTTGCAGAACATCGATGATATCAAGGAAGTAAAGCCATAGGGTATTACATTAAAATTATATCTGTGTCCCTTCTTAGCTCAAGCTGTCCCTTTAAGAATTCACTGCTACCTTGTCTTTAAACACCATATGTGCTATATATAGATGGCAGTATATGAGCCTGTACGTGTAAATGAAATATTCTGGTGGGTGGACCACAGGAGATCAGGTTTAACAACAACATTTGTACCTTGAACATAAGGAGCTTGGTGTTATTAGCAAGAGTTCCTCCTGTATGGGGTCCCAGAGAACCAAGCCATCTATAGGGTTTTCAGCCTAGGTCTTCTGGAACACCAGACATTCTTTTAGTTTGATTTCATCCATTCTGAATTAATTTAATTGAACATATAGCTGCCCTGTTGAGCTGGGGGTCCCCAATATCCAGTTGGGGAGCAATGCAATCATGAAAAATGTTCCTGGGTTGTGCCAAATATGGATTTTGATAGCCCCTATATGGTAGCCCCTATATGAACAGGAAGCCTACAAGAGGCTCTGGTTGGCAGTACACCTGTTTTTTATGCAACCAAAACTTGCCTCCAAGTCCCAAATTAAAAAATAAGCACCTGCTTTTAGGCTGCTGGAAGCAAAACCCTAAGATTTGTGAGACTGGGCCAACAGGACTCTGGGTAAAAACCTGGTCTGTTTTTAGCCCACACTGCCCCCTGACCTCCCTGATTGAGGCTGGGAGTCTGTAGGGGAGTTTCAGCAGAAGCGGGGGGCAGAGGGGGGTTATGGCCCCTGTGTTAGAAGCACCAGTGGGTCTCCGACCCACCAGTCTAACACTGGGGATCACTATGTTAAGCCCTTAAAGGCCCAGAACTGAAATGCCCTAGCTGCATAGAAAGAGATATGTAATAAAAGCTGCAAAGCTTGTACTAGGGCTAGTAACCCCTGGCAACTAATGAGATGAGATGTTTTAACAAGTGAGCAGTGAATTCCATTCCATTTCTGGTTGACTGTTGACCCTTCCATCAAGGTACTTTTTATTCTATATAACAAAGCACCAACTCATCTTATATCAGGATGTATTTGTTGCTTAAAGGAGAATTCAACCCTGTAAAAAACCCTTAACCCCACTCCCCACCCCATGTGGACCCCTTCCCTCCTCCCCCCAGCTGACTGAGAGACTGGCGTATTGGAGCATGCGCAGTTGGAGCATTTTGCTGGTTCACAACAACTGCAAAATGAATGGAAATTGCTGAACTCCCAGTCAGCTTATCGAAATGATTGAAGATGGCTGCGTGAAGCTCTGCTGCCTGAATCTGCACCGAGGGGTAGGTATAAAGTATGGGACATTTCCTCGGGAGGGGCAGTTAGGGGGTCTATGTGGGGTGGGGGGTATGGTTTTTTTTTACAGGGTTGAATTCTCCTTTAAGCCTCTTGTCCAGGATGATGAAGGAGGTAGACACACGTATGTCTGTTACCTTAGGATAATGGTAGGTCTTCACTGTAGGATAGAGGGATCCAGTGTATAATGGAATCTCCATAGTGGGCACTTTGGTATCATTGATTGTGGAGTATGCGAGCCTGGCACCATCTGGAGACCACCAGTGAGCAATGTGAGTCTTCAAGATTTCCTCTGGAAAGAGAAACATCACAATCTGTATTATTGCGGAGGAATTCATTAGGAAATATGGTTGCAGGCAGGCATCAATCGGGAACATCAGTAGAATTCGGTAGCTCAAAGTATAAATGTACAAAATATTTTATTTTAAATTATGTATAAAAACAAGAAAGTCTTATGCATTTTGTGTCACCAAGAGACATTTAATCCTTGTGGAGGAACGTTCATCTAATCTAAGGGCAGCCAACCTGGGAAAGTCCAGTTGTGGAACCACAACATAATTGATTGGGTTCTTGGTGCTGTTCTCAGAGACACTCTTGTAAACTGTCACACAGAATAATGTTCCCTTTGTCCCAGAGCAACAAAGTTGCCAAATGCCCATCTCTCCCTTCCCTCTAAATGGCCCTGGTTGTAGTTTAGAAATAGGTGGAGGTTGGACAATCCTTATACATTCAAGTATGATTCAGTAATGACAGATAGTACTGACACTCAGGTGCCATCCCAGTAGAAACTAGAGTTCATTTACGACCACAAGAGTGCATTTTTAGACTGAGCAGTAACCATAAGGAGATCCTTTCAAACCAAGTACCTAATACTACTCATTTACTAATTAAGATCTTTCGGCAGGTAAATCTGCATGACCAGAGTCAATGCTCATAGCAATAATAACTAATCATTTACAGAACTGCAGGTTAAAGAAGCCTTAGGTCAACCAAGCAGATAGCAGCTACAAGAAAAGATTTGTTTCCATGCCATCGGTAGTTTTTGAATTCGATGTAAAAATAATAAATTGCGCCACAAGGTGGTGATATTAAACCAGTTTTACGTTTTCCAGCTCCAGAAATGTTTCAAGCGTAAAATGTGAAATATTCACTATGTGACCAGTGTATGTATGTATGTATATACAAAAGTGGTGATATTAGCTGCATGATGTTATATAGACGTCAAGTTCATCTAACACCATAAAAGCCTTTATCATCCTTTATAGGTCCCTATCACATTGGCAGAGACATTTTTATTAGGAACCAATGAACCTGCCTGTTTGCATTTGAGGAGGGAACCGGAGTACCCGGAAGGGACAAACATTGTCTCTCCGGGTCTGGGTGGGTTACCCAGACAGGGAGAGACCATACACAACACTTGTTGGCAGCAAATCAGACCTAGGACCCTTTATTGCCAGGGACAGGACTGTACTGCAAGAGTGGCATACAAAAAATTTGCAGAGAGTAAAAATATTTTGACCATGCCCATTTTTTGGCCACACCCCCTAATTACCATTTTATTTTTTTACAAAATTTGGCAGGTGAAAGTTTGAACATATTTCTGCATTTTTTCAGTTATTGCAGTTTTGCTCATGAAGGCGAATTGCCCTTTAAGCTGTGAATCTAACTTTTTCCAAGGGACCTCCTTATCTAAATTTTTACAATTACGTATTTGCTTATCTCAAAATTGTTACAAATATATCTTGTCTGTACCTCGTGGCTGTTCTGGGCTCTCTGCCAAAAGCCAATTAAGTTAGAAACATTGGGGCAAATTCACCTGTGTCCAATCTTTGCAGCCTTCACTACATCCAGGGTGCTGAACGGTGGCGAGGTTGTGCTAGCGTTGCTTTGTCAAGCAAAGGGAAGTTGCGCAAGCGTTGCCTTATTTAAATACGGCGGCAAGTTGAAGTTCAGAGAATGTATATAATACAGCCTACCACCCTGTAATAAATATGAAAAGACGCTAGCGTTTTTTGGGACTTTTTTCAACTTTTGTTTTATGAACCTGGTCTGAGATGGCGATGGTAAGTTTGGCGCAAGAGGTTATGTTCAGTCATCTTAATGAATTGGCATAGCAAGTGCGAAGCAACGCAATCGTATCTCTCCTTCGCAAGTGAAGGGATGCCTATGCTCGTTAGTAAATTGGCAAAGTAACTAAATGATGTCACGCTAGCGCATGTTTGCTAGCATTAGTCACTTTGCCCTTTAGTGAATCTGCCCCATTGTATCTTTTTTTAGCTGTTCAGTACAGAGAAAATTGGGACTTTCCAGTACAAACCCATCAAAAGTGGGACTGTCCCGCTACAAATGGGACAGTTGGGAGGTATGAAGTGTGTGGTGCACTTTGGGGGAGGGGGTATTGTAGGGTCCCTGTAACCTATACATCACTTTATGGATTTGGGATATAATTAGAGCACAACAGGAGTGGGGAATGGGGTAATGAGGTGTGGCCACAATTTGCAGTGGGTGTGACCAAAGTCATCTTGATCTGGTTCCTGGGAGGCTGCCTTGTCTGTGTATGTATTAATTGGGAAATGGAATGTCTCACTCTTCATTCGATTTTCTAATTGATTTATATTTATTCTCACACGTTCACATATCATTTTATACAGTAACAATGATCTGAAGATACAGTCACTCGTACTGAAGCTCATGCTTGTAACTAAAGGAAGAAATCAACCATTCTGAACTGGGTACCCTTCTATCATATACTTCATTTCATCCGGCACATATTGAATAATTCCTTCCAAAAATGTAGCTTTGTAGGGTAAAAAGAATTGTCTCTGAGACAGAGAGGCTGGAGAGAAGGCTGCTGGAAAGGAGAGATACATTTCATAAAAGTGGGTATCTTCGAGAAGCGTCGTAGGGAGGTGGAAGTGAAGAATGAAGAAGATATTATAGAAGATAATATAGAATAAGATAATATAGAATTATTAGTCAAATGTTGTCTAAGCACTGGGGTATTATGAGAGTCAGCTCCCCAAATATGCAGGTCTTTCAGTATGCCCCTTTAACTTGTTATAAAAAGATGTGGTCCCTTAGGGGGAGACTGGAGAGAACAGTTGAGGATAATGGAAATGGATTTCGACAGAATGGACCAATTGCTTTTCTCTAGTGTAAACACTGTAACAATATTTTCAAAGGTGATACGATGTATCATCCATGTAAAGGAATACCTAGAAATATGAAGTATTAAAGGGCAAGGAAAGTGTAGAATAGAATAAGGGTAGAAATGCTGTATTTTGTATACTAAACATAAACATGAACTTACTGCACCACAAGCATAATCAAACAAATGATTTATGCTTTCAAAGTTGGCCACAGGGGGCTGTCATCTTGTAACTTTGTTATACATCTCTGCAATATCAAGACTCGCACATGCTCAGTGTGGTCAGGGCTTCTTAGGGATCGTCACAAATGATCAAAAAACAAAGCTGCTTGAGTTCTGCATGGCTGGTAAGTAAGGCAGCGGCTCCCCCTGTTGTTCATAATTATGATTGTTTCCATGCCAGAAGTTAGGGACTGTCTGCAAATTCCTACCTACAGCACTAAATGAAGGGAGAACTTCACTGCATACAGTCAGGTTTCTAATAAAAACGGTACACATTTTTTAATTAAAGTATATTGGAGATATATTTCTTTTTCATTAAAGAAAGTAAAAATGGGATTTTATTTCTTTGCCTTTCCTTGCCCTTTAAAGTCAGTATCACATTCAGTATCAGAGTCCGGGTTTAAAGTGTTACAACATATTCCAAAATCAGGGAGAGTTGGGGACAGAATAATGAAATGTGCAGCCACGATTTTAAACTTTAACACCAAAAGGCTATTCTAAATTATTAATGTTGTAGTTTGGCATTTATTGTTTTCTTTTCTTTTTGTTTTCAGTGCCTACTTCAGCTAAACCCTCAAAAAACATCTTTAGAATCCTGATAAAACTAGTAATGAATTTAATGGCATGTAACTGAAAAACTGAAAAATTATGGGTGGTTTTGTAAATGCTTGGGAACCTAACATATATGACCAGTAGATGGCAGTAGCATATGCCTGCATAAAATGAAGTGATAGGCATCAGTAAAATGCTTTGCCAGCTCGTTAAAGGGCCAAAATGAAGTGAAAACCAAAAGCGTAGAAAGTTCTGTCCTCAAGGGCTTACCATCTAAGAGTAGTGGAGATAAATGAGAGATAAGCAATACGTATGTAATGGCATGGGAAGCTTCATAACGGATATAGAAGTGAGGTGTCATTCATTTCTCAGTGGTAAATTGGGTTATATATTGTAAAATGGTTAGATTGGGTTATTAAGATAAGAAGTGAGAAGTTTCCTTTGTGCATTTCAAGAGTTTTCTTTCAAGGAAAATGGTAATACTGAAGCGGTAAGTAGTTAGACATGACTGTAGATACTTGTGAGGTTTGTTTTGAAGGAACTTCTGGGACTATGCAGGGCAGGGGAATATTTGCTGTTGGGTTTTGATGAATTCCATAGGAAGGGAAGTAAGTCTAAGTGTGAGGGAGGGTTATGGGATAGAAGTAAAGTTTCAGTTCATTGGAGGAGCACAGTGGCCAGTTTGGAGATTACCTGAATTTAAAATGTAAGGATGGATTGGTTAGAATGAGAAGTATAAGGGACAACTGAAGGCCACTAGACCAGTTCTCTGGGGGTGGGCAATGTGTTAAAAACCCACAGTGGATTAAACTTGGACCCTAGGTTGGCACTTCACTTAACAAAAGACACATAACAGTGTTCACAGAATCCAGTATGAGGGTTTGGGATTGGGACAAATCCCATCAGTTTTGATTTTTTTTTGCAGACTCCTTGGCATGCAACAGATCAGGACCCTTAATGGGTTATTTAAGACAAGGAAGACGTTGAGCAAAGTTCCACCATGTATTTGCCCCTTTCCTTCCAGCCCAGTTGCAGTGCTGTATTAATGACAGATGATAGAGGGGAATCATGTAGGTGTTGCCCAATCCCTAATTTGTATATCAGGGGTTCCTGCACCTCTTATTGCTCTTGCATTGCTGCCCAGGTTCTTCATAAATGACCCCTTAGAAGTCAAGTCCATTGATCTCTGGACAAATGAAAAAAAAAAATTTAATTCCCAGATAATGCAATTTATGGATTTGGCGCAGAATTAAACGTACAGTACAAATAAAATTTTTGGATTAATTTCTATATGTGGCTGAATCTTTGCTAGGGGTTATTATGACGGACCAATCTGAAAATACTGGATTCAGTGCATCTCTTATCCAATTCAATCTATGCCTAAATCGGCTGTTAGAAAAGGAATATATTACAATGGTACACGTGTCAGCATCACTTTATCTTCATGTAACAGCAACCAGAACACCCAGTGAAGCAATTACCCGTGCCACAGCCATCAGTCACTGGGAATTCTGCGAGCGGCTCAGGAAAGGTTAAGTAACCCAAGAGACCGTTCTCCATTTGCTGCATTCATGTTGCTGTTGTGTTTAATATCCTGTCACGCTGTTTTATGATGAAGAGAACTGCCTTGAAATGACGATCACTAGAGCAACACTCAAGGGATGTTGCCGTCGCTGCCTTTTTAGCTTGACATTAAGGGATTAGAAGCTTTCAATACAAAACTCTTGTTTTTATTTTATGTGTCTTTAAGAATTAATACAGCCTTGAACGCCCTTGGAAATAATTTTTTTAAGTGATTTCCTTTTCTAATGCAGTTTTCCATTTTATTACAGTACAATAAACAGAGGCATAATTAGAGAACATTGTCACTGTTGAATGATCTGTATCTGGGTCTTTCTGCTTGCTAGTCCCCAAACTATCATGTTCCCAGTCTCCACCCATGCTCTATATCTAGTCATATACCTCAACACCTGTAAATTAGTGTTTCTCCCTGTATTATCTGAACTTTGCTCTTACTTTTGTTGGGATATGCTTAATTATTGGGGACCATGGGGCTGGGAAGTCCTGCGTCATATAGTAGTCTTAGCCCATTACAGCTAGTTAAGATGACAAATCAATATAAGCAAAGTACAGAATACTGCAATATGGCTCCAGTTTATTAGCCTATGGAACTATGAGACGTACTGATACTGTATTACCAAAATACTGTTTTACCAAGTCTTTTGACACCTTATTTTCTGAATGATAATATGTTACTTTTACATGTTTACTACACAATCCCAAATAATAACTTTTAAGGGAATATTACAAATATACCATCGGAATATCTAAGGAACATTGTGGTATGATGGCCATGGCAATACTTAAGGAAGGTTGTGGTACAAAGAGAGCTATTAGCTATGAGAATAAATAAAGAAGGTTGTATTATGATGGCCATGAGAATATCTAAGGAACATTGTGTTATGAAGGTCATGGAAATATCTATGGTAGGTTACGTATATTATAATGAGCATGAAAATATCAAAGCAAAATCACACACACACATCTACACTCTTTCACATAAACCATATTTGCCCATAGCTATACTAACTGTAGAGTTTAGTATTAAAAAAGCCTTTGATATTATGTCTGTCCAAAAAATCATCCAAGCCCCTCTTAAAAGGATCAACAGAATCAGCATCACAACATCACCTGGCGGTGCATTCCACAACCTCACTGTCCTCACTGTGAAGAACCACCTACGCTGCTTCAAATGAAAGTCCTTTTCTTCTAGTCTGAAGGGGTGGCCTCTGGTGCGGTGATCCTCTTTATGGGTAAAAAGGTCCCCTGATATTTGTCTATAATGTCCTTGAATATATATGTAAAGTGTAATAATGTCCCCTCACAAGCACCTTTTTTCCAGAGAAAACAACCCCATCCCCAACCTGGACAGTCTACCCTCATAATTTAAGTCTTCCCTCATCCCTCTAACCAGTTTAGTTGCACTTAGTCTCTGCACTCTCTCCAGCTCATTTATATCCCTCCTAAGGACTGGAGTCCAAAACTGCACTGCATACTCCAGATGAGGCCTTACTAGGGATCTATAAAGAGGTATAATTATGTTTTCATCCCTTGAGTTTATGCCTTTTATTATGCAAGACAGAACTTTATTTGCTTTAGTAGCTACAGAATGAAACTGCCCAGAATTAGACAACTTGTTATCTATAAAAACCCCAAGATCCTTCTCACTTAAGGAAGCTCCCAACACACTGCCATTTTGTGTATAACTTGCATTTATATTATTTTTGCCAAAGTGCATAACCTGCATTTATCAACATTGAACCTCATTTTCCAGTTTGCTGTCCAGTTTCACAACTTAGACAAATCACTGTGCAAAGTGGCAGCATCCTGCATGGAACCTATAGTTCTGCATAATTTAGTATCATCTGCAAAAAGAGAAACTGCAATTTCAATGCCCACATCCAGGTCATTAATAAACAAGTTGAAAAGCAAGGGAACCAGTACAGAGCCCTGTGGTACCCCACTAACAACACTGGTCCAATTAGAAAATGTTCCATTTACCACCACTCTTTGAAGTCTATGTTTTAGCCAGTTCTCTATCCAGGTACAAATACTATGTTCCAGGTCAACATTCCTTAATTTAACCAGTAACCTTCTGTGTGACACTGTATCAAATGCTTTAGCAAAGTCTAAGTAAATCACATCCACTGCCATCCCAGAATCAAGGTCCCTGCTTACCTTCTAATAAAAAGAAATTAAGTATGCTGGCCATAGTAATATCTAAGTACGGTTGTGGAATGAAGAATGTGGCAATATCTAAGGAAGGCTGTGGTATAAAGGCAACCAGTGTATATAAGGAAGGCTGTGATATGATGGCCATGGGAATATCTAAGTAAAGTGTGGTAGAAAGGCCATTGGAATATATAAGGAAGATTATGGTATGATGTAGGAATATCTAAGTAAGGTTGTGGTATGAAGCCTGTGGGGTTATCTGAGGAAGGTTGTGGTATAATGGGAACAAGTATATCTAAGGAAGGATGTGGTATGATAGTCATGGAATTATCTAAGTAAAGTGCAGTATAAAGGCCATTGGAATATTTAAGGAAGGTTGTGGTATAATAGCCATAGAAATATCTAAGTAAGGTTGTGCCATAAAGGCCATGAGAATATCCAGGGAAGGTTGTGTTAAGAAGGTAGGAGACTCGGACAGTAGTGGTATGAAAGCAATCAGATTAACTAAGGAATATTGAGCTATAAACATTTTTTTGTGGGGATCATATATCAGTGCCCTTTCATGTACCACCCTGACTTCTTTTATTTACCCATTAACAAAACAATTTTAATTCTAGTATACAGTATATTAAAGGGCATGTTTTGAAATTGAAGAAATCGAGGAACTGGCAAAGTATGATTTTAAGAAATTCCCTCGTACGTTAGAATCATATTGTGACAGCTGCAAACGTTCCTAGCCTCCAATCCCTTTACTGTTTGAGAAGGCTCCGAAATTATTGATTCTTGGAATTGCTTTAATCCTAGAAAAGCCTTTTGTCTACACCAGCATTTCCTCTTCTCTGCTGGTATTAATGCTTAATCACCTATATACTCACACACTTGATACTTTATTCAGAGAATGACCCATTTTATTTCCGTACTCCCGTAAAACACATCTCCATGCTTAAATATGTTGAATTCTAGAACAAACAGGAATAGCCTCAGTTGTTTCATCTTTGTATCTAGATGTACAAACTGCAGTACAGATGCGCACAACAAACTACACAAAAGAGTGATATCCAAGATCAAAAATATCTACACTCACAGGACCATGAGCAACACACATAAATTAAGCAACACAACTACTAACCTATACAATATGTCAAATCAAAATGAGAACTGATGTTTAAGCATCAGTAAATATAGTCTACATAATAAAATGTGAATAACTGAAAATTATTTCCAAGCCTATCATGCTCCTATACTGTTTGTGTATGTTGTATTAGTTTTACACCAGGTTTGGTTTTAAGTAAAAACCTTCATTATTCAGGAGGTCCGCCTTCATGTGGAGTTGGATGGGCTGCTGGTTATGTTATAATTTGTTAAAAAATTATTTTCAGTCTGGCCACAATTATTGTGAAATCACTGAGTAACAATGGGCAGGTAGGTGACTGAAATGTAGTTAAAGGTAGTGGATCTCTGTAGTAAAAATGGGGCTCTGTGGGTCCAGTTTTGCCAGACTAGACCCTATCATGTAAACGTCCCCTCACCCTCCCCAAGTTCTCTTTCCAAAGCCTCTATAAAATGTGTTCAACCATAACTATTAAATGAGACAATGCAACTGCCCAGTCCCCACAAATCTTTAACAGAGGACTGGGTCTTTGTGCTACTGGCAAGCCACTTTGTGATAGAGGTTGGAGAACATTGGCATTCCAGGAGCAAAATGTGCAGCCACATCTGGGTATAAAGGAGGTATGCTCACCAGATCTGTTGCCTGTATTAACACTCAGTCTAACCATGCCAGGCCACTCACCTGCCATGGTCCACAGAACAGTATTATGACAAGAGATAGAGAACTACAGTTTTAAGGCTTTTTTATTAGGCACTTTGCACACACAGAAGAGACAGAACTATAATACAAGGTTGATGTCCAATGGAACTATAGTCTACATATAGGGTTGTTTTATAACAGAGCATTAAGAGCAGTTCCCAAAACCCAGACAGATATAACAATGGGTTTTGCAGATGTGTCCAAGTGGCCCTCTAAGAGATATGCATGGCCTCCAGACTGCTCAGGAACGTCACTGACCTCTTTGGATGACATTGTCATTTTATTATAATCCAGTGCCTAAACATAGTCCTAAACAGCCGGACAGAATGAAATCAAGACAAAATGTCAACACACAAACAATGCCTTACATATGCCAATGCCATTGTCATTTGGCCCTTGCCTCCCACATCAACCAGTGAATTCGGAAACCTACCCAACCTTTCCCCTGTCTATAAGGAGCTGTCTGGGTGCCATGTTTGGAAGAAAAGGGCAACATGGGAGCATTTATGCCTATGAAGAACAGTTGTAGCAGAGTGGAAAGGAGCTTCTCTAATAAGGTAGATCAATGCAAAGCTAAAAAGGGCTAATCACCTTGATCTTCGGCTGTGCTTGGGCTTAATATATCACAGGCACGCCTTTTGCTTTCAGTTTTGCATTTGTTTCTCCTAATGTGACCATTAAATTAAATTCCTAATCAGTGTTTACATGGCTGGTGTACTTTTTTCACTTTATGCTGCTGATGCATCACATTTAAGTACCTTCTTCTGTTCCACTAAAATCAGAATGGAGAGAGAGAGCGTCTGTATTCCAAATCTATTCTGAGACTAATGTTGGCAAAAATATTTTCCATATTTTCCATCTTCCTGTTCTTCTTTTCCTTATGCTAACAATAAAAAATGGACGTGAAGAGCAAATATAGAATTTACAAGCTGCTGATACATTACCACTCTGCGTCCTATGTCAATTTTACAGCAAAAACATCACACTGGCGATGCTTGATATGTCACTCTATAGATCTAAAAATCTAAAAGAGCTATTTATGTTCAAGACAGAGCAGAGTGATGCATACCTATTGGAAGGCTGACTGCAAAGGCAATTTACAGAACAAGACACAAAGATCTGTCACAAAAATGCAATGGCTGCCCTTTTGCCACATTTCAGAGCACAGTGATATTGAGGGCTGAAGGACCTCCAGACTTGTAATGCTGTACCGTGAAGCTTTAATGCAGGGTTTTATTACAGTAAAATGTCAGCTATCATTCACATTCACTCTGTAGTTTCTTCCCCCCACCCTTACCTTCATACAGCCAGTCACTCAGACCATTGAAAATGACCCCTTCCTTTCCAGTGGAGACCAGACGGATAGCTCGACTCTCTGCGTTCATTTGATAGTAGATGTTATTTTCAAAAATGAAAATCTGCAGAAAAGAAAAGAATAAGAAATGTAAGAATTGACTAATATCATTGTGGTTATCCTAGAGAAGTTGTATAAAAAGAAAAATCTCTATAAATCTCAAGGCTGTAGTGACATTGTTTATGACCTTTAAGGAAATATATGCCTAAAAAGCATACTTTTCCCCATATTCATTTAAAATCATATTTTCAAGATAGTGGCAGTTTTTTTTATTTTTAAAACTGCTTATGGACACAATTCGAAAAAACAATGCCACGTGTTGGTGATTTCACATGATTTGCTGCAGTCAGCTGAAAATTCTTATGGGGAAAAAGGTTTTGAGATGTTGCTTTGCTTAGAACTGACTAGACAAACATCAGATGACTCTTTTCTGTTCACCAATAGTGATGGGAGAATTTATTCCCGGGATTCGCTGCCGGCGAATAAATTCAAGAAAAGCCAGGAAAAATTTGCCAGCATCTTGTTTTGGACGCAGGTGTCCGTTTTTTCAGCGCCGGCAGCATTTTGCAAATTTTTCGCCGTTTTGCAAATTTCCTGAGAAATTAGCGAAAAATTTGGTGAAGCTAAATGCCCCAGATTCGCCCATCAGTATTCACCAACTATTCGCAACATCACAAGACATTTTTTCCCTTAATGAATCCATTTTCAGCCGAATGTAGCCTTTACCTATCACCAGCAGGTAGCACTGTTGATTCATATTCATTATATTCGCAGTTTAAAAATACCATGAAAACTAAAATAGAACAATCCAAAATGACCAGAAGGTGGAGCTGTTGTTTCATATTAATTATGCTAATATCATGGAAACTAAAAAAAAGGCCAAAAATGAGCTGCTCATATCAGAAATTGCTGAACAATTTGACAATCATTTGTTTTGAGGGTATACATTTCCTATAAAGAGAAATTGTCATTGATATAATGATTAATCCAAACTAGATTTCTGGTTAGTAAAAAAAACCCTTCAAAAAGCTTTAGGGTGAGGAACTATTCAGTAAATATGTAAACAACAGTAAGAAAGAAATCATAAAGACTTTTTATAGTGAGTATTTCCTAGAGCTTTTAGATTTTTTATACTTGCAACATTTTCCCTTTAACTGATATTGTAATGATTAATAACACATGTTAATGTGTACTGTATATTAGTTTTTCCATTATTCAAAAATAACTTGGTTAAATCTGTGCATTAATTTTGGTCTTTGCCTCAATAGAAAAAGCTCATCTATCTAGATACTGGATTGAATTTCTAATGATTAGATTAAACAGAGCGCAATAAACTTGTTTATCTCAATGTTCTCAAACATGGGTTAATTCAGTTCATATATATCTCGATAATACACAAATAACCTGTAGTTTATATCCTTAATACACAAGAACCATGAATATACTGTAAATTGTATCCTTATAAACTGTGCTTAGTGATGTCATTGGTTATATTTAGAGATTAGTGATGTCATTTCTGTCACACTGAAAAGTGTGTCTTATAATAAATAATGTACCCCCTGCTGCAAATGATGAGGATATTAGAAGTCACCTAGAGTTCCATGGCCTGTATATGGTCATGGAATGCTTTGCTCACTTAAAATATTTCTATTCTCTATATAATAGGACTTAATTGTATTTTTCCTAATTAGGAAATATGTATATTGTCTTGCTAGTCTTTTTTTATATCCAACAATTATTATGTAAAAGTCTATACTCTGACCCAGAGTTGTGCATGTGGTGGTGAGTGAAGGAGAACACAAATATACCGGGTGAGATTTGTGATAAATATTCTTTATATGTTTTTGAAATTGCTGGAACTATGGAACCAACGATAATTTCAAACTTCTCTAATGTTATAAGTCTGGTCAAAACTTGGACCACAAAGAGGTCTTCAACAGATGTCTACAATCCTCCATTCAAAGCAATCTGCTGGTTGGACCCAGGCTGCCACTTAGGCTTGATCCATTGAGCCGCGTTGGAATGTTTTAAAAGATGCTACTATATTGTTTAAACTATTCCAGGCAAGGAGTGAAAAATAATTTTGAGGGAAAAGCTTCCCATTGAAGAACTTATAATTATATATAAGCAACTGGTCTCTTTCTGGGGACACTGCTGGTTGGACCCAGGCCCCACATTGGCTTAATCCATTGAGTTGGGCTGCAATGTTTTAACAGATGCTACTTTATTGCTTTAACTCTTCCAGGCAAGGAGTGATTAAGTATTTGAGGGGAAGGCATGCCATTGAAGAACTTTAATATAAGCAATTGTTCTCTTTCTGGGGAGCCTAAGATTCCCTAAATATTCATTGTTCTCAGCCTATGTTGATACGATCTAGCTCTTCTGTCTTCCTGCCCCTAAATGTATAGATTAGTGCCTGCCCATTTTGTGACACCACTGAAAGGTGGAGCAGGCATGGGGTCTGCAAATAGAGGGGGAATGGTGAGCCGGACCAGGTTGGGGGGATGGGACTAGGGTCAGGTGAGGGTTGAGGATTTAGGGCTCATTTGAAAGAAACGTAAAAAGAATTTTTGAACCGTGTTTTTGTAATAAAGGACTCTTTTATTTGCTACTGTCCATTGGATCTGTGAATGTCTACTGTTCTCCTCCCTCAAGCTTTAAATCTGGGGAAAGTTTTACTGAACCCCAAGTTTCTACTAGTTATCCATGACACTTCAGGCCCATACTTTATACTATATTCCATTTGTTTTCAATATGAAAGAAACCAGTTTTAAACCCTTACAAAAGTCAATAAAAAAATGGATTCCACCCACCTAGATATGTCACTGATATCGTCATGTTCATATTTATAAAGTAACACATTTATTAAAACTACACTATCTTCTTTGATTACTTTCTTAGATGCTCTTCAGGGTTATGTTTATTACAGACCATCAAGGCCAAGCCAAGCACCCCCATAGACTTCAGTTTCAAACACAACATGAAGGAGTCTATAGTAGTCTTGTATAGTAGGGGAATACGTAATTGAGATACCTTGTGAGGCTACGGCAATTTAATATGAATGACTCTCTGTGCTCCTCTAGGAGGCCAACTATGTTCATCACTTCCACATGGTTGCCAACATCTTGTCCCTTCTGATGAATGATGCCCAGCTACATCTGTTGACACTGGGGAACCCTGGGGCTATCACCACCCTGGCTTGGCGCTGCCTCCAGTTTTCCCACACTGGGTTGTATCAATAGTCTCACCAGACTTTCCCACAGTTGACCTGATGCAAATGCAATTCAGATAGTGAGCTCCAGAAGTGACACAACCCAACTATGAAAAGGTGAACCACACATTGCAAACGATCGGTGTAAAAACACAAGGACAAATTAATCTCTTTACACGCATAGCCACAATTACAACAGGGAAATGTTGCATTATGGTAAAAAAAATGTTGATTTGTGGCAAAAGGTTGGGACAGGATCTAATAAACCAGTCTGGATATCTGCAGGCCTCAGAGTGGGGTACGACTGGGTGATAAACATGGGGGTTCCCCCTTAAAACTGTTTTCCTGTGCTTTATTTTACACTGTTTGATTTTATTTATTCTCCAAGAAAATTTCCTATTTTTTTTGCCTTTGAATATAGTTTACAACAATTTCTGCATTTGCAGGGAATCTATAATTACGTTTCTTTGATTTGTGGTGCTTCTGATATAAAGATAAATAGGTTTTTGTAAACACAAGGAGAAAATGTGCCCACGGATACAAAAAAAAAAACAACTTAATAATTTACATTTGCTTTATTTCATCAAGGCTCATGCAAGAAACAAACATTTATTTTCCACTGAAAGCAGATTCTGTTTTTCTTGTATTTACACTGATATATATAATCAGTAACCATTGGGAAATATAATCGTGCTTAAATGTAGGTTTTTTTGGATGTTTTTTATTATAATTCTAAAAACTTTAAAGGGATACTGTCATGGGAAAATATGTTTTTTTCCAAAACGCATCAGTTAATAGTGCTGCTCCTGCAGAATTCTGCACTGAAATCCATTTCTCAAAAGAGCAAACAGTTTTTTTTATATCCAGTTTTGAAATCTGACATGGGGTTAACCATTTTGACAGTTTCCCAGCTGCCCCTGGTCATGTGACTTGTGCCAACACTTTGGGAGGATACTGCTTTCTGGCAGGCTGTTGTTTTTCCTTCTCGATGTACAGTAACTGAATGGAACTCAGTGGGACATGGGTTTTTACTATTGAGTGTTGTTCTTAGATCTACCAGGCAGCTGTTATCTTGTGTTAGGGAGCTGTTATCTGGTTACCTTCCCATTGTTCTGTTGTTAGGCTGCTGAGGGTGGGGGGCAAGGGAGGGGGTGATATCACTCCAACTTGCAGTACAGCAGTAAAGAGTGATTGAAGTTTATCAGAGCACAAGTCACATGACTTGGGGCAGCTGGGAAACAGACAATATGTCTAGCCCCATGTCAGATTTCAAAATGAAATATAAAAAATCTGTTTGCTTTTTTAAGAAATGTATTTCAATGCAGAAATATGTAGAAGCACTATTAACAGGTGCATTTTGATAAAAAAATAAAAATAATAATTCCCATGACAGTATCCCTTTAAGTTACAAAAAAAGAAGCTTAATTTGTCATTCTGAATCCAGAAGAATAGAACTCTGAATATTACTTTTAACCTCAAATCAGTTCTAAAATTGGTGTAAAAGCCACTTGGCTGGGTATGGTAGCAATAAAGATACAATTAAATATCAGCGCCACAGGATATGGAAAAAAACAAATAACAGAATCTAGTGCAATATTATTAATATTCAGTGCAGTCACCAAAGTGTTACAACACTAATCTGTGTGTGTCTTGAACCATAGAAAGTCTTTGCACAGATTTTTTGTATGTGTGTTTTAAAGTGCTATAGTGATTTCTACAAGGGCCATCTCCAAAAATAAAATTATAATTATGTCAGAGTGCTTTTAGAGCTTGCTTCAAAAGGTAAAATGAATTAAAATAAGGTGCAATGGTGTTTTCTTCAATCAGTAAAAATCAGCGTGTGGCTTCTCCACTCTCTGGTGGGATTAGCAGTTTACAAGATTCCTGATTTCAAAACAGCATATCAATATCAACTCCAATGTATTCTTTTTTCTGTAAAGGCATTAAAAAAGCCCGTAGTGTAATTTGCCTTTATTTTTTAAAAGGTTTTAAAACGTATTGCATTTGCATAAGTCACTTCTAAGGGCATATCATACAGTCCAGTCTTATTGTGCAGTTCATGTAGGTGAACCTTTGCAATACAAAAAGATGGGTTCTGCTGGCATTTCCCTCTCCTGTATGTTTCGCTTCTTCAGAGGTGGATTTTCTTTCCCTGCTAATTTCCTTATATTTTGCCTGCGTTGCCATGGTTATACTTCACCTTTCTTTTGCAAGTCCATTCTGTGTTTTGGTAAACGCAACCCCATAAAGACCATATGGACACCAGGTTAAAAACTACCAGGGGAGCAGGGGGTGCGCACCCCCGCTGGGCCCCCCAGCAGATTGGGCCTCACTGCAGCCGGCTCCAGTCAGCCAAAAAAAATCACCACGGAGGGGGTTGGGGGGCCCGGCTGCACAGCTCGCCCTCACAAAGTTATGTTACTTCTGTTTATACTACAAAAGATTTGCCGTACAGGTTCACTTTCAATCAGTGAATAAATATACAGTATACAATACATAAATACATGGGTCATGTGTTGTCATGTAATCTAATGTGGATTTTATTGTTTTTGTTTTGTTTAATACAAACTTTCTCCAACTCTGCAGAACCAGTGGCTGCAGCAAAATAATCCTCCAAATAGAATCCCAGTTTATCTGTTTAAATCTGGCTCCGTGATCTTTGTCCCTGCAGCTGGAGTTGGAAACAGTAAAGGGGATGTAAAGGCAAAAATAAAATCCAATACAAATCTCTACATAGTTGCCGACTGCTCTACAGGGAAGCTGGGAGGTAAGGTGGGGGCTCCCCCTGCTGTTCATAAGTATGATTGTTTCCTTGCACAGCAGTTAGGGACTGTCTGACAGTTCCTTTCCACAGCAGTAAATAAAGGAATGAAGAATTTTACTGCATACAGTTAGGTTTCTTATAAAAATGGTAGACTTTTTTAAATTAAAGTATATTGTAGATAGGTTTCTTTTTCATTAAAGAAATTAAAAATGAGATTTTATTTTTTTGCCTTTACATTCCCTTTAAGTCTACTAGAAAATTGTCTGGTTTTGTTACATTGCCTTCTTAGTTGGGATCACGTACAAGGTACTGTTTTATTACCACAGAGAAATAGTTTTTAAAAATCTGGATTATTTAGATAACATGGAGTCTATGGGGCAGATTCACTAAAGCGTGAAGCATCTAACGCTAGCACTAATTCGCCAGCGTGACGTCATTTCACAACTTCGCAAATTCACTAACACGGACTCTGGTAGATAGACTTGCACAACTTCGCACCCTTACGCCAGGCGAAGTTGCGCACTGACGGGTCATAAGGATCGTAACTTCGCAAATTCACTAAAATCAACATTTTCCTCAATGTTA
>CM044441.1:10705137-10716571 GCA_024363595.1 Xenopus borealis | reverse complement strand
AGGATGGAGTCAGAATCCAAAAAGCCAACATCTCAGACCTACCAAGGCTGTTATAAGTTAATGGGAGAGGTCCTGATCCTATCTGGATTTTTCTGTGGTCTGCTCTGGAACTAGTCTGAAAATCCAACTATTTCTTTTTGGGCAAAAATATGGAAAATCCTGGCTTTTCAGGAAACTTGAAAAAATCAAGCAACTCGGAGGAAAAATATCCAAAAAGATCATGCTTTTTTTTTTTTTTTTTTTTTTTTTTTTTTTTTTTTTTTCATTAAAATAATCAGAAATAGGCTTAAATTAACAGGCCCCCTATGTTTTCAGGCAGTATTTATGGAACAAAGATATTATATACAGTAGGAAGACTTTGTCTGTGGCTCACCTGCTACGTCTGAGCTATGATTCCCAGAATCCCTGAAAGCATATGTAGCATTTGTAGTTCAGCAACAGCTGGAGAGAGCTGTAGGCTGTGGATCTCTGCCACTGAGGGAGATTAATTGTGACTTGGTGTAGATCACTCTGATACACGGCCATCTGGACTGGGGCACGTCATACAGAGTATTGCTGCTTATGAAAAATGAGCCAGTGAATTTAGCAGCAGACGGGTCTGGACCAAAATCAAAGGGTGATGCACCTTATATCAAGTTCAGGAATAGTAGAAGAGATAAAAAAAAACAGCTTAATCTTATACTGAAAGGTGAGAGAACATAGTGTTAGATTCTGACTATTTACAGGAGTTGTTCGCCTTTCAGTTAACTTTTAGTATGATGTAGAGCAGGGGTCCCCAACCTTTTTTACCCGTGAGCCACATTCAAATGTAAAAAGCATGAAGAATTGTGATTGGCTATTTGGTAGCCTATGTGTGGACTGGCATCCTACAAGAGGCTCTACCTGGCACTATACTTAGTTTTTATGCAATAAAAACTTGTTTTCAAGATTGGAATTCAAAAATAAGCAGCTGCTTTGAGGACCATGAGAGCAACATCCAAGGGGTTGGAGAGCAACATGTTGCTCATGAGCTACTGGTTGGGGATCACTGGTGTAGAGAGTGATATTCTGACACAATCTGCAATTGGGTTTCATTTTTTTATTATTTGTGGTTTTTGAGTCATTTTTCTTTTTATTCATCAGCTCTCCAGTTTGCAAACTCCAAATGACCCTAGCAACCATGCATTGATTTGAATTATAGAATGGAATATGAATAGGAGAGGCCTGAATTATTCTATAGAGGATGAAACACAGTGGCTAAAAATAGTAATAATATATATAGTCACTAAATGAATATAAGAGAGTCCAAGTAGAAAATCAGAGGATGTACTCACAGTTCATCCCAGTCCACGGGTGTAAAATTTAGCAAAAACCTAAAATTGGGACTACTTCTTCCAAAGTAAATAATGTCCAAAAATAGTTAAAAATTCAATACATTTATTGAGACATACAAAAAAATGGGCTGATGCATTTCGTGCCTACTGGGGCACTTACTTAGGGCACTTACTATGAGTAAGTGCCCCAATAGGCATGAAACGCGTTAGGGGAGGCCAGAACTCAAAGAGGAGTAATAAAAAGTTGTAGTCTTACTGAGCATTTCATTTTAGACGGGGGGTCACTGACCAGAAAGAGTCAGAAGAAAAGACCATAAAACATAAATAATATAGTTTATTAGAATTAGCAACTGTATAACCTACTAGAAAATTATTTTAATGTATTTTAATTATTTTTATGTATTTTAATTATTTTTATGTTATTAAATATATTTTCATTATTTTAATTAGGGATGCACCGAATCCACTATTTTGGATCCTTTGCGAAGGATTCGGCCAAATACCGAACAGAATCCGAACCCTAATTTGCATATGCAAATTAGCAATGGGGAGGATAAAAGTGTGTTTTGTGAAGAAAATTCACATGATTTTTTTGGATTCGGATTCGGTTTGGCCAGGCACAAGGATTCGGCCGAATCCGAATCCTGCTGAAAATGGCCGAATCCTGGCTGAATACCTAACCGAATCCTGGATTCAGTGCATCCCTAATTTTAATGTAATTTAATTGTTTATTTAAATGTTATTTATTATATATTGATTTAAATTTATTTATTTTAATTTATTTTTTAGGCATTTTAATTTAATACAATTGTTTTATTTTAATTATAAATTAAAATAGGGCACTTACTATGAGCATGAATGCAAAAAAAGGAAAAAATAATTTTAATGTGTTTTAATTATTTTTATGTTATTAAATATCTTTTCATCTTATTTTAATGTAACCTAATTGTTTATTTAAATGTTATTTATTTATTTTATATTGATTTCATTTAATTTTTTTAGGCATTTTAATGTAATACAATTGTTTTATTTTACTTATAAATATATATATATATATATATATATATATATATATTATAAAATAATTCTAATATAATGTATTTTCTTTAGTTTTTTTTATTGTATTTTTACATTTATTTTAATGTAATGTGTATTTGTTTCATTCATTTTAATTTTAATTAATGCAAAGTTTATTTTCATGTAATGCAATTTTTTATTTGAATCAAATTGTATTCATTGTAATTGTATTTTATTTAGTTGTATTTATTTATTTTGTAAAGGTTATTGTTGAAAATGATTTTAAAAATAACTAGGGATGCAGGAAGGGGAAAAGGGTAAATAAAAGTTTACTTCCTTGTATTGTGATGAAAAGTCACATGATTTCCCTCCCCACCCCTAATTTGCATATAAATTAGGATCCGGATTCGGTTTGGCCAGACACAAGTATTTGGCTGAATCTGAATCCTGCTGAAAAAAGCTGAATCCCAAACTGAATCCTAGAGTCGGTGCATCCCTAGAACTACCTTTCATGATTGTTTTCATCTTACAGAAGAATTTGCTGGTTGAACTGTTTTAAAAAATTCTGCTAACAGATATAAAAAACCCCAGGAACCCAGGGGAACCCGGAGGTTTAACAAGGAGCACACATTTTAGCCGTGTGTAGCTTCATGAATGTCTTACCACAGCCCCTTAACCAATGCTTTCCTGCAGAATAAAAGGAACTTTGAGGGTTCAGGGACAGGGTGTAACCCTCCCCACCTGTGTCGGACTGTCCCACCGGAATACCAGGAAAACTCCCGGTGGGCCAAGGTGTCAGTGGGCCCTCATGCTGCTAAACTTTTGGCCTATTTCATGGCCATTCCCTATTTCCATGAGAACAAAGAGGCTAAATAGATGGAATAATTGATTATAGTATGTAGAGGAAACAAACTAGGAGAATAGAGGTTGATTGAGGAGATGAAGAATATTAGTACTGAGAGTGGCCCCCTGGTCTAAGGTTTTATGGTGGGCCCCTGGTCCAAGATTTTTGGGTGGGCCCCTGGTGTCCCAGTCCGACACTGCTCCCCACTGGTCAACCCTCTTCATGTACCTCTTTTCACGCCGAGCAGCAGGGACAAGGTGCAGTGATGTCATCAGTGAGCGCACAAAATAATCGTACACTTCAGATGGTTGGTTGCACCCGTAGTAATGGACGCTCACTCCAAAACTGTTAGGCGCAATGATGTCAATTCTGGGCGCCCTGTTTTGTATTTGTTCCCAACCTGTCCATCATGGCTCAACTCGTCCAGCTTGGTTCCTGGTCCTTTAAATATCCTTTCTGTTGTTGACACATTGCCCAAGCTGGCTTCTGTTTTTACAGTTCCTGGTCAAGCCGTGTTTGTTTCTGAATCCTGTTTTGACCCTTGGCCTGTTTTCTTCGACTTCTGATCCTTGCCACCTGAACCGACCTCCGCCTGTGTTTTGACTTCGCTTCTGCTTGATCCATGTTGGTACTTCGCTTCTGATCTTATGTGCTCAGCTCCTTTACTGTTTGCCCCAAAAGGGCGTTGGTGAATACTGGAGTCGTAGAGGGGCGCCACAGTCACCTTCAGTACTTCTTGGACCAGCCATCTTCCACCGAGGTCCATATTAACAGAACATTACACAGGGTTTGGGCAGATCCTGAGTGTACAAGGCCCCACAATTACTCATGGTGGATCAAGGCTGGATAATATACACCCAAGCCTAACCTGTTGCCAATTTAGGACTCATACCCACTAATTCTCACTCCATGCACTGAATCTTCTGGAGCAGAGGAGATGTGTACTTCTTTGTTATTACCAGCACCTAACCCATATCAATTTGGCTCACTAGGCCATTAGAAAGTTCTGCTTGAAAGCCAAGCAGCCTGAATAAATGTATCTCAACAGTAAAGATCTGAGGAAAGGAAGACTTTGGCAAATTAGATCTCCAGTTTAATTGGGTTCCACAACATTAAGTTCAGATGCCTGCTTTTAGTGGGTCCATACATGTAGACATTTCTGGGTTGTAGGTCAAAAACCCTGATCAATTCACCCGTTGTATGGTCTTCTGCAATATTATACAAAAGGCCCAAGCTACATAATTTCAAAGTCAGGTACCATCCAGAACACGAACCATCCAGATCCAGAACAATATTCCTAATAAAGGATCTGATTTATTGGACCCTACCCACAGACAGCCTTCTTCCAGTCATTGTTCTGGAGCACACAAGGCACCCAACACCCATAAAAAAAAAATAACAAACGCAGAGGTGACTATGAGCAGTAGATGTATTTATCATGCTGGCTTCCATAACATTCACTGATGCTGGTTATTATTATGCATTTGAGTATTTCCTCTTCTACATTTCTCTTATTGAATCCTTGTATATTACTTTTGTTTTGTCATTTTTTGCTGACAGGAAGCTGAATTGAAATTTTCTTGAGCGCTCTGGTGTTTTTTCAAATTGGAATGATTGCATGTAAGTTTTAACAGGAGAATTTTCAAGCCATGAAAGACTTCTTTTTCCTATCTCCACTTGTGCTACTATAATAATATAGGACTTTCTCAATGTAGGCAGTCACAGGAACACTAAAACACACTCTTGGAGTGGGCAAGGAAAGATGAAGGGCTTTCAGAAAGGCTCTCTGCGTTGTTCTCCAAATAAGTAAATATGAAATAAATAAAGGGTAATAATAACAGTGTTTTTCACTCTGGGATATGCTCCATAGCTGTTAGAGGCATCTGCCATATGCTACTAGAAAGAACCTCTAGAAGACACGAGAATGCCCTTTGAGCTGCACTATAGAGAGACACTTCATAACATACTCAGTGGTACGCCCATCTGCCAATGAAGCGCCTTTTACAAGTCAGCCCAGATCACAGACAGACAGAGAAGCATCTGGCAACGCTTCACACATCCACCCCTGAATGTTTCCGAAAAAACCATATGTCTAGCAGCACTAAATTAGCAACTGCATAAACAAGCGCTCCTTAATTATTTATCACCTACCGTACACAAATTGGGAAGGTCTTAAAGACACCGACAGAGTGTATATATTTGGAATTATCTCCGGAAAGAGAAGCTTATAGTGCTTATTTAGGCATTTTTAGGAATTTTAGGTGTTTTTGCTCCCAGAATGCAATGCAAAGATTAGTTTCACTAATACTCAATTGTAGGTGGGAAAAAAATCTACCCACACCAGGCTCTAACCTGCGCTCTCCTAACCCAAACCCAATCCTATACAACACAACCATTCCATTTATAGACCCACCCTAGAAGAAAGGGGGTGGGACAGGGGTATGCCTATTAATAGAGACTTCCGGAAGTGATCAGTACAGTTAGATAACCTGCAGAGAGAATGGAAGGAAGAGCTCAACCTGAACCAGTATGTGACCTGGCAATCTTGTGCTGAAGTCTAGGGCAGCATCACACAGTTTTCAGAGGAAGAGTCGTGATTTTGACAGCTCAACCCGTAGTCCCAGATTGTTACTGAAAGGTCCCGCCTTTTTCTTTCATCTCCTGTACTGAGCAGCCAGAAACAGATACAAAGTTTCTAAGTTAAAGGGGGTTTTCACTTTCAAACAACTTGTTTTCAGATAGATCACCATATTCAACTTTTTCCAATTATGTACTTTCTATGTGTGACCGTTTTTCTAATTTTGAAATGTAAAGTGTCATTTTTCACCTTCTAAAGTAGATCTGAGGAGAAGGACCCTCTAAACTGTTATAAATTGATACATTAAGTTGATACATTTCTTATCTTTGTCCCTGCTGAGCAGAACCCCTGGGTTTCAGGCAGCTGTTAGAATTGATACAATAGTTGCTAATACTCCAGAGATGCTGCTGAGAAATATATCAACTAAATGTTGCAAAATTGTAAGTTTAGAGTCTGCACCTGAATTACTGAGCTGCCAGACTCAAACACCAGAGACACCAACATTCAACTTTACACTTAGATTTTGGAAAAACAGTAAAAAATAAATAATGGAAAGTATTTTTTTCTGGGGAACAATCTGAAAACAACTGAACTGGAAAAAGTGTTTTGAAGGCAAACAACCCCTTTAATTGGCTACCAGAACGGCTACCAGGTGCACATGGATACTTTTGTAACAATTTAAAATAAACAAATAAGTAGATGACACAAAACCATCCAGCCCAATTAATTCCATCCAGGAGGTGGCATCCTTGCAACAGGATCTTGACAAACTGGCAATCTGGGCAGCTAAGTGGCAAATGAGATTCAATGTTGATAAATGTAAAGTCATGCATCTGGGATGTAAAAATATTCCAGCCACTTATACCCTTAATGGGACTGCACTAGGCAAATCCATTATGGAAAAGGACCTTGGAGTCCTTGTAGATGATAAACTTGGCTGTAGCAAGCAATGCCAGTCAGCAGCATCAAGGGCCAATAAGGTCTTGAGCTGTATTAAAGGGAGCATAGAGTCACGAGAGAAGGGAGTCATTCTTCCACTTTATAGAGCACTTGTAAGGCCACATCTAGAATATGCCGTACAGTTTTGATCTCCATCACTCAAACAGGACATTACTGTATTAGAGAGGGTACAGAAAAGGGCAACTAAGCTGGTAAAAGGTATGGAAAATCTTAGCTATGAGGAAAGACTGGCCAAATTGGGGATGTTCACGCTGGAGAAGAGGCGCTTAAGGGGTGATATGATAACTATGTATAAATATATAAGGGGGTCATATAATAATCTCTCTAATGCTTTATTCACCAGTAGGTCTTTCCAGATGACACAAGGTCACCCATTCTGATTAGAAGAAAAGAGGTTCCACCTAAATATTGGGAAGGGGCTTTTTACAGTGAGAGCTGTGAAGATGTGGAATTGTCTCCCTGAATCAGTGGTACAGGCTGATACATTAGATAGCTTTAAGAAGGGGTTGGATGGTGTTTAGCAAGTGAGGGAATACAGGGTTATGGAAGATAGCTCATTATACAAGTTGATCCAGGGACTGGTCTCATTGCCATTTTGGAGTCAGGAAGGAATTTTTCCCCCTCTGAGGCAAATTGGAGAGGTTTCAGATGGGGTTTTTTGCCTTCCTCTGGATCAACTAACAGTTAAAATAAAAAAAAAAAGTTAAAAAGGTTGAACTTGATGGACATGGGTCTTTTTTCAGCCTAACTTACTATGTTACTAAGTAATTGTAAGAATTTAACATAAGCAGGTCTCTTGAGAAAACTGTGACTAGCAGTGCAATTCACTTTCATTAGCAAAACTGTAATAAGACATAAAAACCACAGAAATTCAAACTTTGATAACCTGCTTGGTAATTAGGGGGTTTGGCTACAAAAACGGGCAAGGTCTTAAAGACTTTCCCCCACGCTAGCACACTGGATCTCACTGCACCTCATCGGCACACACTTATTACATAATGCGCATGCACCAAAATTCTGCAATTTGCATGCAAATTATGTAATTTCCACCTGCTTAGGGCAAGCTAGGTACCCCCTATCCCTCAACTGCCTCCTTTTTTTTTATTTAGAAAAAATATTATTTGCCATCTAGGCACCCAAGGACAGCCCCCCCTCTAAAGCAGTCACTCTTGGCACCCTGTGTCCCGGACCTGTTTTTGACCACCATCATTGGCAATGCCACATCCATTACCCCACTGGGTTAAGGAGTATCTTTACTGGAAGCTGACCTGTGGTTCTTGGCTATTGTGGATAACCCCTGGTTGCCCACATCACAGTGCAGCATTGCAGTTCAGGACCAGCTATGGGGGCTCAGTTATATTGGGGAATTTGTGAGTGAAGAAGTTGGGGAGCGGAGCATTGCTGAAAGCAAAAACTTACTCCTTTAACTGTCTTGTCTACAGTTTAGGCCATATGATAAACATAAGGGATGCACCAACTCCAGGATTCGCCCTTTTTCAGCGGGATTCAGATACGGCCTAATACTTCTGCACGGTCGAACTGAATCTGAATCCTAATTTGCATATTCAAATTACGGGCAGGGAGGAAAATCGCATGACTTTTTGTCACAAAACAAGGAAGTAAAAAATGTTTTCCCACCCCTAATTTGTATATGCAAATAAGGAATATGGATTCGTTCAGTATTCAGCAGAATCTTTCGCCAAAGGACTTGGGGGTTCGGCCGAATCCAATTTATATTGGATTCGGTACATCCCTAATAAATATTATCTATCCTCAACAATCTGAAAAGCTGAGTACCACAGCAATAAAATACAGTGGTTCCCGGATTGAAAAACAAGGCAACTCTGGACACAATATCTTAATTTTCACTGTATACTTTTTTTTTAGTTTTGTGTGTTTTATAAGGATTATTCCTACAGAAGGATGATAGATAGTGGATTTAGCACCCACCCCTTCCACGTGGCTCCCTGTCACTTCATGCTGTGGGTCACACACCATAAAGGCCAGACCAACCAGTGATTGGAATAACGGTCTCTATTTTAAGTATCAGCAACAAATCTCTGTAGACAGGGAATAATTAATCTATAAGGCTTCTGGGTGAGGAATGTCCACATCAAGAGACAAATACTGAATGTGATGGCAGGTGCTCCAGAGGTTGCCTATTCTTGCCTTTTTTTTTCTCTCTTTTTCATTTTTGTGCAGAAATTTGCTGTCATTCTTCTAGCTTCTCCCATTTCAGCCAACAGTAATTAATAGTGATTTCTCGTTTACCTTTAGTGTCATTGTGATAATTATCATTGCTATTTAAAGCTGCAGGGCTCCGGATCATGAGGAACTTGCTTCCATTTGCAGTGCCACTTTATACCTGCATTATACTCCTCTCCTGTAAGGTATGGAATTTGGAACCATTATCCAGAAAGCTCCAAATTGTGCGAAGACTATCTATACCCCATAGAAAAAAGAAGAAAAGCCAATACCTTGTCTGCTAGGCTAGGCCAGTGCCTCTACCTAATCCCCATAATTGGACTTTAATTAGTATCTCCCATAGAATCCATTACAGGTATGGGACCTGTTATCCAGAATGCTCGGGACCTGGGGTTTTCCTGATAATGGATCTTTCTGTAATTTGGATCTTCATACCTTAAGTCTACTAGAAAATCATGTAAACATGAAATAAACCCAATAGGCTGGTTTTGCTTCCAATAAGGATTAATTATATCTTAGTTGGGATCAAGTAAATGCTACTGTTTTATTAGTGCAGACAGGTATTTTTGAATATGGATTATTCCGATAAAATGGAGCCTTTGCGTCATTCAGGGTTCTCCGGATAATGGGTTCCCAGATAATGGATCCTATACATGTGGGATCCGTTATCTGGAAACCCGTTATCCAGAAAGCTCAGAATTACTGAATAGCCATCTCTCATAGACTCTGTTTTATCCACATTTTTAAACATTATTTCCCTTTTCTTTTCTTTGTAATAATAAAACAGTAGTTTGTACTTAATGAATCCTTATTGGAACAAAACCAACATATCGGGCTAAATGAATGTTTAAGGACTCTCTCTTAGATTTGATGTATGAAAATCCAAATTACAGAAACATCCATTATCCGGAAAACCCTGGTCCCAAGCATTCTGGTCCCATAATGAAATAATTAGAATTTTTAAAAATTATTTCCTTTTCCTCTGTCATAATAAAACAGTGGCTTGTACTTGATACCAACTAAGATATAATTAATCCTTATTGGAAGAAACCAGCCTATTGGGTTTAATTAATATTTTAATGCTTTTTTTTTAGAAGACTTAAGGTATGGAGACCCAAATTAGAAAACACCAGCATTCTGGTACCTGTATAGTGATCTCCGAAAACATTCCCGTTTTTTCATTATGTTTATCCTCCAAATGGTTCTTTTTGTGGGGATTACATAAATAATTAACTACGCATAGTAGTGAAAGGAAATGAAATGAGCTGTAAATCCATGGATTTTAGGGAAACCCAAGATGACAGAAGAAACAAAACAATGAAAATGAAGCTGTACGAGGTAATATTGCCACGGAGAATAAAAGTAACTTCCAACACGCAAAGTCACACATATTATCCTCGGATAAATGTTCCCAACATTGCATAGTTAAAATGATCGTTATTATCAATCCCTTTGTGTAGAATAACATAACAATTTTATGTAATCGCATTCGTTTTGATTAGAACTATGTTAAAGCGAACGTTTAATGGGTTGAAATGATTTGCTGGCTTTGAGGAAGTCTGTGCCACTTGAAAAAAACTCTGCGGCTCCTAAAATCTGCTTTTCAATTATATTATTATCCTTTGTTTAAGTAGCAGCAACATATTCCTGAGCACTTGGAGTTTGAGATTATACATCATTCACACCAGTCCCTGCCCTCTACCATTTAAGAGGGGTCATTTATAACTACTAGTAGTGATGGGCGAATCTACCCAGTTTCGGTTCGCCAAATAATTTGCGAATTTCCAGCGAAATTCGCGAATTGGCGAAAAAATTCGTGAAACGAGTCACGGCACGTTTTTGACGCACGTCGCATCAATTTCGTCGCGCCGTTTTCGGCACATGTCGCGTCGCGTCATGGAAAATTTTTTCTTTTCTCAAAATCTATCAGTTAAAGGGCACCTATTGTACAAAACAGTTACCCCCAATCAAAGGTGTGGGCTGATAGAGCCCGCATTCCGGTTGGGGGTACTAGTACTTTTTAAAAAAAAAAAATGCCCCCCCCAGCGCCAGCGCACTCGCACAAGGAGCTACCTCCCTGTGCGAGCCAGCATGACAGTTGCTGCGCATGCGCGTTTGCGCGAGCATGATGTGCATGTGCATTAACTGTTGGGCCACTTTTCTTAATGTGCATGTGCATGACATCACACGTGTGCAAATGCACATGCGCAGCAACTGTCATGGCGCGTTGGCGCTGGCGGGGGGCATTTAAAAAAAAAAAAAAAGTACTAGTACCCCCAACCGGAATGCGGGCTCTCTCAGCCCGCACATTTGGTTGGGGGTAACTGTTTTGTACGATAGGTGCCCTTTAATAGTACCGCTCCAGCACTTAAATCAATTTCTCAAAAGAGGAAACAATTGTTTTTATATTTAATTTTGACATGGTGATAGACATATTGTCAGTTTCCCGGCTGCCCAGGGCCGGATCTAGGGGTAGGCAGAGTAGGCAGCCGCCTAGGGTGCAGTCATGGGGGGGGG
>CM044441.1:10673375-10704309 GCA_024363595.1 Xenopus borealis | reverse complement strand
TGAGTAGGAGAAACAACAGCCTGCCAGAAAGCAGTTCCATACTAAAGTGCTGGCTCTTTCGGAAAGCACATGACCAGGCAACATGACCTGAGATACACCTACACACCAATATTACAAATTAAAAAAATATATATATAATTTATATTGCTGAGTGAATTATTTGCAGCGTAAACAGCGTAATTTATAAAATACACTATAAAAACAGAATCCCTTTAAATAACCACAAATAATAAAAAAATGAAAACCTACTGCAAAACGTCTCTCAGAATATCACTGTCTACATCATACGAAAATTTTTAAAGGTGAACAACCCCTTTAACCTGCCTGTCTGATCTGGAGTTTGAGAGAATTGTCACGAATGCTCTGGGCGGTGCCCCTATCTCCTCCAACATCGCTCTCAAAATGGCGGCACCCATGGCCACCACGTGGGTAGCAGTGTCGGTATGCTGCGTCTGATGTCAGCGCTCCGCGATGGATTCGCTGCTCATCGCATCACGGCGCCCGCAGCGGATTTTTGGAGCCAAATTTGTTTTAAAAGGACGCCCAGGACGCCATGACTCTGCCCAAGTATTGGTTCTGTTTTATTATGTCCCTGGGTGTTAGATTGCTCTCTACTATTGATTTCTGGACTTGACCCTGCATGAACTTGACCTTGATCCTTATCTGCCTGCCGTGTGAACTTTTGCCTGGATTTTGACCACGTCACTTGTTTAACCCTTGTCTGTACCTTGAACTTGAACTTTGACCACGAGTCAATAGTGTCTTGGCTGAAATGGACAGAAACAAGGTTATGCTATGAAATTGTGCTGTATTTATGCAAGTAGGCTTATTTATATATTACATAGTGTTATTATATTATAATTACATTCAGATTGCATTGTCATACAGGACAGATAAATGCAAGTATAATATTACTTTGCAATAAAGCCCCATTCCATGAAATATACAGACTTCAATGTATTGGTTGTAAAACACACAGCTAGCAGCAAAGTGCAGGGATTTATAGAAATCAAAACAAAGCAGGAGCAGAGGAGGGAATTGCCTATTATTGCAGCACTTAGGATCCCTAAATAATGCTGAGCGCATCCCTCAAGCTTTATATTTATAAATGCTGTGCGTTCATTGGACACAAAGTTTAGAGCAGTCTACTTTCCTTTTCTAAATTCTCTTTAGGGGTTGCCGCATAGAAGGTATCAAAGCAGAATATATATTTATTTTATTAGTAAAAATATTGTAAGGTACTGTATTAGTGACAAACCCTGATGCTTTATCCTTGTCTTAAAGCCACAACTCATTCCAAGTTGGTCACATGCCCATTGACTTGAAACGCGTCATGCTAAAAAAAAAATGACGTGCTTCAAAAACAAATTTAACAAACGTAAAAAAAATGTTGAAGCCAACAGACGTTATTGCATTTCTGTGAAATCCTGCCGGCGAAAATTTTTTTGTCCAAGCGAAATAGGTCAAATTCGCCCATCCCTACCGGTTGGGTAGGTTCAGGTTGAAACTTGGCTAACCATTGAGGGTTAGGGTGTTACACAGACCCCAAGGTTTGGCTCACGCTTCAGCCTATAACAGCTGCCTTTCGATTAGGGAGGATCCCTTTGCTACTAACGTAATGATGGATGGATCTGACAGGTGAATTTTCAGTTTGCACCTTTTTCACGAAGCGAAATGGGGTAAATTCGTCAAAATGCATTGAAGTCTATGGGAGTCCTGACAATTTTTTTCACAGTTTTTTTTTTAAGTCTATGGGCGTCATTTTCACGGCACTTGTCAAAAAAGTGTGCTCATTACTACTACTCAGATGCCACCAAGTCCTATAGTGAGAGGACCAAGGAAAGAGTTCTGGGCAGACATGGAAACCAAACATGAACTTAAGGAAAGGGGAACAAGGAGGTTGAAGGACAGGCCAAGTTGATATCAGGCAGAGCAGCAAAGAATCAGGAGACAAGGATGAAGTCGCAGGCATGGATTTACAAACTTGGGTGCCCCTAGGCCAGCTGTGACTCTAAATATACAGTACACATAGAATAGAATTGTCACAGTATAAGGCTGAATAATATGGATAATTGCTACATGAAAGCACAGAAACAAGTGCAACTAGCATCAGAATTTAATAATCAGCCCTGTAGCATCAGCTTGCTAGTGATGGGCGAAACGGGCGCGTTTCGCTTCGCCGAAAAATTCGCGAATTTCCAGAGAAATTCACAAATTTTTCGCTGATTCGTGAAACGAGTCGCGCGTCGTTTTTGACGCGCGTCGCGTCGTTTCCGACGCGTCGCATCATTTTCAACGCGCGTCGCGTCGTTTTTGGCGCGTCGTGTCAAAAACGACGCGCGACTCGTTTTTGCGCGGCGAATTTTTTTTGCGAATTTTTTTGCCAGTTTCGCGAATTTATTCGCCAGCGGCGAATTGCGGGAATTCGCCGCGAATTCGCCCCTGGCGAATAAATTCGCCCATCACTACAGCTTGCATGACAAGCCAGCCTTATTTTCTGCTTGATAATTTGCAACAACCCCTAAGCTTAGCTTCTCAACAGCTGAGCCCACTGAGCATGTGCGTGTCACAGACACTTTCCAAGATGGTGACCCCCTGTGACAAGTTTGAAGTCCTGGATCATTGCTGCTATTGACAAGCTGAAACTTTAGGCTGGTGCCTCATCAAACAGGGCATTTTTGGTCCTGTTTATTTTTAGGGTTTCCTTTTCCTTTAAGGGGATAAGGTAAGACATCCACGAGGCTCTACATAACTAAAATGTGTTTCCCTTGTTAATGCTCTGGGTTCACCTGGGTTTCTTTGTGCCGTTCAATTTCTTATTTTTTTATATCTTTTAACAGACTTTTTTTTAAACAGTTGATACAACAAAATCTTCTGTAGGATGAACGCAATCATGAAAGTTATTTCAAAATCATTTTCAACAATTACATTACGCTGTGGGATTAAAGTCTGAATAAATGCTGAATAAAATAAGAAAGAACTACGTACAAAATAAATAAATAATATAAAGTTCAACTAAAAAACAATTACAATAAATACAATGTAATTACAATAAAAAATTGCATTTCATGAAAATAAAATGAACAATATTTAAAATCAAAATGAATTAAACAAATACACATTACATTAAAATAATTGTAAAAATGCAATCAAAAACATAATAAAATACATTGATTATAATTAAAATAAAGCAATTATATCACATTAAAATACCTAAAAAAATAAAATTCAAATAAACTGACATTAAAATACATTAAATCAATATAAAATATATAAATAACATAACGTTTAAATAAACGATTGTGTTCCATTAAAATAAAACTAAAATAATTGAATTACATAAAAATAAGACAATTAAAATAAGATGAAACCAACAAACGAAGTCATTCTGTTTCACCTGAAACATATTATAAGGCATTTACTCTGAAGTTTAATATGGTTTAATTTTATTAAAGGGATCCTGTTATGGGATTTTTTTTTTTCAAAATGCATCAGTTAATAGTGCTGTTCCAGAAGAATTCTGCATTGAAATCCATTTCTCAAAAGAGTAAACATATTTTTTTTATATTTCATTTTGAAATATGACATGGGGCTAGACATATTGTCAATTTCCCAGCTGCCCCAAGTCATGTGACTTGTGCTCTGATAAACTTCAATCAATCTTTACTGCTGTACTGCAAGTTGGCAGCCTAACAAAAGAACAATGAGAAGGTAACCAGATAACAGCTCCCTAACACAAGATAACAGCTGCCTGGTAGATCTAAGAACAACACTCAATAGTAAAACCCATGTCCCACTGCGTACTATTCAGTTTTATTGAGAAGGCAAAACAACAGCCTGCCAGAAAGCAGTTCCCTTCTAAAGTGCTGGCACAAGTCACATGACTTGGTGCAGCTGGGAAATTGACAAAATGTCTAGCCCTTTGTCAGATTTCAAAATGAAATATAAAAAAATCTGTTTGCTCTTTTGAGAAATGGATTTCAGTGCAGAAGTCTACAGGAGCAGCACTATTAACTGATGTGTTTAAAAAAAACATGGTTTCCCATGACAGTTTCCCTTTAAGTTCTTACTGAAGTTATAACTTTTAAACAGTGTAGAATTGCTTGTACCAAGGCAGTTGCCAAGGAGCTCATTCAATATAGTATTGTCAGCATTTTTTCACTCCAGTAATAAATCCATAAAAATCTACTCCTAGCCTGGGAAATTATATACATATATCGGAGTGAGCTGAGGAGCCCTAAGACTAAATTACAGTTGAGGAAATCAGTGTTAATTCAAATTGATTATCCTAAATCCTCAGAAAATGGAACTTGAGTGACCGCATGCATGCAAACAATTACAGAACACAATGTGAATTGATTACAATGTCATAGATGTCAATGATTCTAATACTGACTTATGAATAAAATTATTTAATCACAGTATAGAAGGAAAGTCAAAACAATGTCAGGTTTCTAATTGTGGGTCTGGCCAAAGCTGTGGGTGGGATTGCCCAGAAGGGATAAAAAGAGACTTAAGTCTTTTGCGGGGGGTGGGGGAGGGGAGGGTGACTCAAAGAAACATATTATCAAGGACATGCCAAAAAATTTTTAATTTCCAATTTCTCTCTGAACCTAATAACTTTTCTTCAAATTTGACATATTGCATATGTTAGGCAGAACATGGATTCAGTCTGAGATTCAACTGACCCCAACAACCAGATAGCATTTTAAATGATACGGTTGTAGAGAGGCCAGACAGAGATGTAAATAATTCAAAAACCAAACAGAAAATGAAGCTATGCCTTGGCATATCAATGGCCGTACAGTTAGATCTACTCTTGTATTTCTTCATAACAATTATATATGATGGTGCAGCTAGGGTCAAAATGAAAGAACAAAGATATTTCATAAAGGCTGGGCCACCAAGCACCTCAACCCTGGTGAGAAATTAAAAAGAGCAATGCAAAAAGGTCAATATATTTTATTGTAAATAGTTAAACCCTAAGGTCGGTCCTCAGGCCTTTCTGCCGGGAAATGTCTATAAGGGGGGGAGAAAAGACTTGGAACCTATATAAGGGGCATATAGAGGAATAATCTCTTTGAACTATAACCTACTGTAAGTTACAGGGAAGTAGCATTTGCTTGAGTGAAAAAATAGGTCAATCAGTAGGGGAACATGAGGCTATTGACATTGGAACTGCAATGAGGACAGAGGAACAATTTGCATTTTAGATTCCTTCTACTTGGTGTTGGGGAATGAAACACTGAGAAATGGGACATGAGACCCCTGAAACATTTGTATTTTGCATCCTCATTGATCGCTCCAATAAAACACTGCAGAGGCAGTTTGCACCAGAATAACATGAACAACATAATTTACTCTACACCGTCAGAATTAGGAAAAGAGTGTATAGTAGTCAGGCTACTGTCAAGTCCTGTACTGAGAGCAGTGTGGTGGTCCAGGTGATATAGAGGGGCCTGTAATAGGACATGAGGCAACATCACTGTTGCTTATCAGTTGCTCTGATAGAATGTGGAGCAAAAAATGGGTGGGACATTTTGAGACGTGGGTTGGGAGGAAATGCCAGGCCTTAACTGGTTGTGGTAGGGGATGAACAGAAGCATGGTCTAATTCAGTGATCTCCATCCAGCAACAGGTTGCTCCCCAGCTCATTGGATGTTGCTCCTAGAGACCTCAATACAGGTGCTCCTTTTTAAATTCTTGGCTTGAAGGCAAGTCCTCCTCCTGCCAGTCCTCATAAGGGCTACCAATAGACATTGTCAGCCCATATTTGGCACCCCCAGGAATTCTTTGCATGTTTTTTGTTGCTCTATAACTGTTTACATTTAAATGTGGCTCAAAGGTTGGAGACCCCCTTGTCTAATACATCCATCATTTGCTATTTCCACTGCTGGGAGGTATGGAAGTGTATTCATGTGGTGACAAGCTGCAGTAGTAAAACATGGATGTGAAAAATAGCTACAGTAAACACTATATTTTGGTTTGTCTCCAAAAAGCCTCCAACTGATTCTGAGTAATGTGAATGTGAATCTTTAATGTTCCAGTCACCTGGTGACCTGATTGCATGTACATAAATTGGAGTTGTGGTAGGATTCTGACAGTTCAGGTTGAGGAACAGCTGGGGAGCTGCAGGTTGCACCTGCCTTATAAATACATATTATTATAATCTTAGCTGTACTTTTATCTAGATTCCTCACAGTGGGCCCCATGGTGCTGGTGGCAAAGGACAAATGTCCTACACTACAAAAGCCTGGGATGCCGCTGCGTCTCATGTGACATAAACATCTGACGTGTGATGTAGGCGCATCTCATGGGAGGCACTGGCACAGCTGGGTGATGTGGGTTTTTTCATTAGCATAAGACTCCCAAGCTGAATAATTGGTGCATTTATATAGGTGTGTCTATAATTATAATCACAAAATTCCACAGTTCCCAATGCCACATCTGTCGCAGCTCGGCAGGATTCAAAACAACGTGAGATACAGCGAGAAGACAGAGCTCAGCAGGCCCCAGCTCAGCACGTCCATACTAATTACCTGCAATGTATGGATGAGCAGAAGTGGGAAGCAGAGGGGCCTTCATTATTACTCTTCTTTAGTGCAAGGCTTGTCAGCACGATCTACTCTTCTTAATATATTAACTACGCCAGGACTAGCTCTCCCGGGTATAACAGTTACAGCATAATTGGGCAACTGCTTTATTTACCAACTCTTAAACACTTGCCATGTACAGTATGCAGCATCAGGTCCCTAGGACTTAATCTATCTGTAAGTTAAAAACAAATAATCGCAATACTAAATGTGAGGGATAAAGCTGATATTACCATTACTGCCATTTGGCACAGTACTAGGTCCAATATCTGTTGTCACAGTGCTAGTTAGAGCTGCCACCCATCCTGAGAAAAACACTGGCTTTCCTATATTTATATTAATATTTGTATATATTAATCTACTGGCAAAGTGGCAACCCTAGTGCCAGTTTGTGTCTGTATAAACATCCTACAAGGACCTCTTGCAATGTGCTCCTGAATTATTTAGAAGCAATATTGTAACACCTATGCTCAGTGGTGTAACTATATAGGAAACATGTCTGCTTTCAGTGGCTTAACTCAATGGTACGGGGCCCCACAGCAAATTATATTCCAGGTTCCTAAAATGTTAAGAAGTTTGCTTGTTTTACCGATATTTATTGAAATTGAATATGAATTAGAGCCTCATGGGGGCCCCTATACCTCCTGCCCCCCCCCCCGCAGCCACAGGGTCTGCTTCCTTTGTATGCAAGCCCCTTTCTGCTTCGTCTATAGCTGCTCTTTAGCCATTCAAACTATCTACAGTGGACAAGCACAAGAGGGTGGCAAGGGTGTGGGGGAGGAGCAATAATAGGCAGGTGTGTAGGTTTATGTGATCTTGGCCCCTCCAAAAGATTTTTGTGGGGTAGCCCTGTGCAACACTTTGTTACGCCACTGCCTATGGTATTGGCATAACACACATACTGCAAGAATAAAATCTGTCCTTGATTTACTATGTTGGGCCAGATTGGGTGCCACTCTTGCACCTAGGGGTAGATGCAAAGTTTTATAGAAGGTGCAATAACACAGGGTTATTTATTGAGACCAGTGAAATAGGTGTATGATCACTAGTAATGTCTGGGTTGACAAAGTAGGACTAGTGATGGGCGAATTTATTCGACTCGCTCGAATTCGTGGTGAATTCCTGCGATTCCTGCATCAATTTCCGATTTCCAATTTTTTGTGAAAACGTTCGAAATTCACAAATGTTTCGTGAAAACATTCGAAATTCACAAATTTATAGTGAAAACGTTTATAAATTCACAAATTTATAGTGAAAACGTTTGAATTTCATGGATTTTCTGAAATAGTTCAAAATTCACGAATTTATAGTGAAATTGCTTGAAATTCACGAATTTATAGTGAAGTAGTTCAAATTTCACAAATTTTTCATGAAAACGGGTACATTTCATGATTTTTTTGTGAAAACGGTAAAATTTCACGATTTTTTCGTGAATTTTCCAATTTTTACATTTTCGCAAATTTCTTTGGAAATTCGCGAAAAATTTGGGCGAAGCAAAACGCAACAGATTCACCCATCACTAACTAGGACCCAACCTGGACCCAATCCCTCCTAACCCAAAGCCTATCCAACATAGTGAGGAAGCTCTATTTATAGACCCGCTCCTGACCCACCCTGCTCTGACATCCCAAAAGGGGGCAGCTGAGCAGCTATAAATAAAAGCTGCCTTCATTGGAAGTCGGCGATGTAGGATTGTGGGTGGGGAGAGCTGGAGAAAAGCTTAACTTGAGCCTGTCCATGACCCGGAAATTGTCTATGGAAGCCAACCCAAAGCTGCAGGTGTCAGGCCGGCCCACATATCACTAATGAACACTAAGGGATGCAAAAGCTCAAACTAAAACCACTGGTGCCCAGGGTTTATGTTAGGAGGCACATATGTACATGGGTTTAACCCTTTGCCTCCTAAAATTAAGGAACAGGTGCAACATCCTTGCTATTATATATTTGTCTACAATATCTTGCATGCTTCTTCAGAGGTCTATTAATCAGCTGACTTCTGATAATTTTTTTAAGAGGCAGAAAGGGCAGTGCCGAGAAGAACACAGGAAATTACATTTACAGATAACCAACTCATTTCCTAGAGGCAAAAACATTTTAACATTTTAAGGCACATTTTGTAACACTTCATGATAAACACTTATAGGATAGGTACAACAGGTTTTTCAAAAGTCCTTGAATGATATCAATTAACGGTAAAGAGGTGGCGTGTATCATGATTCCGCAGGAGCTTTGTTTAATGCTTCCCAATTATAATATAGAATATAGGGGTTATCTTAGAATTGACAAGCACAGTCCCTGCTCTGCAGCAAATAAAAGCAATGCTTTTAACTGATGTTCCAAAGGTCAGAGAAGAGGAGTTACCAGATGAGTTAATGATATTGTTTAAAGAGTTTATTTTCATGGAGAGACTTTTAGTCCTTTTGTCTGGGTTGTGTTTAGCATTAAGTGCATTGGCCTTGGAGCTCTGCTTTGGGTGGTGGTGTTGGATACAGGAACATAAACACATCACTAATATAAAGTAGCTGTGGTTACAGTAAAACTCTAGTTACAACTAGTCAAGACTAGCCAACACGGATATAAAGTTAAATTGTTGGTCAGATTGGGCCAGCAGGACACCAAAAGATCCTGGTGTGCCAGGATGGCCCAGAACTGCTTCAGCTGCCTGCCTGAAACAATGTGCTCCCTGACTTCCCCCACCCTGAACGATGGAAGAATAGTGGTACAAGCTAGCAGGGGGAGATGGGCAGAGGGGGGGGTGTGCATCTTGCACTAGGGGTCTATGGATTTGGCAAAGAGGGGGGGTCAGGGGCAGGTGTTTGCAGGACCTTGATGTGGCAACCCCAGATGTCTATGAGATTCAGGTCAGACACACCTATTAAGACCACATGTAGATGTAGTGTCATCTATTGCACCAAATTGGGGGTTCTAAACCTTTCTTACCTAAGAGCCACATTCGACTTTAAACAGGGGCGATCGCCTAAGGCAGCAGCACCAGCTAGGTTTCCAGTTGCTAAATATAAAAAGAGTTGAGGAGCAACATGTACATGAAAAAGTTCATGGGGATGTAAAATATGGGCTGTGATAGGCTGTTTGGTAGCCCTATGTGGACTGGTAGCCTACAGAAAGATCTGTTTGGCAGAATATCTGCATTTTATTTAACCAAAACTTGCCTCCAAAGCTGGAATTTAAAAATAAACACCTGCTCTGAGGCCACTGGGAGCAACATCCAAGGGGTTGGGGAGCAACATGTTCCTCATGAGCTACTGACCTGTACAACCCTGATATCAACAATAGGGCACATTCACTTACCCTGTCGCTGTGAGCAACCTCCATGCTTTTTTTCCTACACTGATTTAATTTCCCCAGCATTCCAGAATAATTTCAGGTGCAATGTAGATGTTGAAATGGGTGCAAACAGGTGTGGGATCCATTATATGGAAACCTGTTATCCAGAAAGCTCTGAATTAAGGAATGGTCATCTCCCATAGACTCCATTTTATCCAAATAATCAAAAATTTTAAAAAGGATTTGCTTTTTCTCTGAAATAATAAAACAGTAGCTTGTACTTGATCCCAACTAAGATATAATTAATCCTTATTGGAAGCAAACCCAGCCTATTGGGTTTATTTAACGTTTACACAAGGTATACTTAAGGTATGAAGAACCAAATTACGGAAAGATCCATTATCCGGAAAACCCCAGGTCCCAAGCATTCTGGATAACAGGTCCCAGATCTGTATTTTCAATTAGTCAAAATGGACACAACTTTGTCTGCACTTCTTTTCAAATTGGACGTTGTTGTTCCGACTAGTTTCAAAATCTATCATTTCCAGTGTTTGTTGTGTGAGTGATGCCAGTGAATTTTCGGCAGGAGAATTTTCGCTGGCGTTTCGCAAATTTATTCGCCGGCGGCGAAGTGCGGGAATTCGCTGCAGATTCGCCAATCACTAGTGGTGACTAATGCGGAGGGAACCCTGGAGCTACCACCTGGTTAGGAGGTGGCAGTACCAGTCAATTTGTGCAGCAGTTCCTGATTTGGAACATAAGGCAAGAAAGACTGGGCTGCACCAAGCACAACTGACTGGAGTATAAAGAGTGCATTTGAATGCAAGTACTTTTAATAAAAATGGTTTTAGCGGCAACTTGCTCTGGACAAAACCACAAGCACCCTGCACTTGCATTCAGTTAGCCCTAGTATTAGCCCTAATACCTTTAAGTTTCCTCCTTTATCTTCCTCTTCAAAGAACCATAGACTCAACATATACAAGTGAAGGGGTTGTTCACCTTTAAGCTATGTCTGGATTTAGTGCAGAACAGCCGGTTTATCAGGTGTCCCACATAGACCATCATTTATAAAGAAGTTGATAGTTTTGATATATAACAGCTTAACTACCTGAATCCAAGTTCCATTTAGAAACAGTTCATTCCTTTCTCTGTACAGGCTGCAATTTAGTTGTGTAACTAATGCTCTGTTGAATGTAAAACAATTTATCATGGTTAGATCAGAGGCTGCAATAAGATGGTCATCAGTCTTATCTGGTGTTGTTAATTATACAGAACATCTTTATAAGCATAGGAACTCCATACTGTGATCCATCAGACTCTTCTACATTCTTCCCTGACTTCCAAAGCATTGAAAAGTCAATCACAACTGTTTCCAACACTACTAAGGCAATTAAAAATAAATTTGATTGGAAAGTCTTCCTTAAAGCTGCCATACACAGGCTGCCGGGATATTTGGACAGATGATTTTACCTCAATTTTAATATTAAGCAATATGACCAACTAGCACCAGATTGCAATGAACAAGTGGATCTAAGTAGGGATGAGATGGAGCCATGGCATCTATAACATTTGCATCTTACTAAATGGGCTACCAGAAGTGGAAACAGACTATCTTTACAGATTGTTAGGTTAGGCTATCAAAACTACTTCCTGAGCTGCCATACAAGACTGAAATTGGAATAACTGTTCATTCAAATTTGTGTAAATAAAGGCACTTTTATTAATATTTTTTTATTTTTTAGGACGGAAAAGAATCACACATATGGCTCTTGGTATCTCTATCCTGGTGGCTCCAGTTGCATATTTGCAGCAAGGTGTTTGGCTAGCTACAAAGAAATATGGGGAATGAAATTTCTTTGAAGGGGGCAAATGTTTTGTGCGATACATCTGAAATATCTTGACTTTTGCCCAGAAGTGAGAAAGAAATAAGGTTAGGGCCCATGGTCAGTTTTAATAATCAATAGCTGCTATATCAAGGAGAATAGCCCAAGTGCCCATCAGAAGTTCCTCAGGCCTCGTACCAATAGGGAATGGGGCACATGTGGATCACTTTCATGGAAGAAGTGAAATAAAATAAGTAATTGCTTGCTATATTCTTCTGCATTGTTACTCTGGTTTTCCCTGTAGAAATTTTATTGTGGGGATATTTTTGTCAGCAGGCATGGTCAGCCAAATCAGCATCTCTGTATGGGACCAAAAAACATTGTCCTGCAAATCAAAATCTAATCAGGGCTCCATCTGTATCTAAATTCTAAGCAGTAAATCCCATTTTATTGGGTCTTGGCATTCCACTGGCATCCAGGCGATATGTGGATCATCTAGAAGCAAGTGGAATGACATGACCCAATATGTGGGTATCTAAATCTGTCAAACTGAGCTCTTTGGTTATCTGACCAGGACGATGGATGTTGTAGTTCAGCAGAAGCTGTAAATCCACAGTTTGGAAGCTTCACTTCTCCTCCACAGCTTTGAATGACAATAGACAATGTTTCCCCTGGAATCTCTGAGTAATGATGATTTAATTAAAATTCTTTGAGGAAGGCCTAACATGCAGAATGATCCGAGCGTGCCGAGTATTGTATGATCAGAGCATTCCCAGCTGAACCCAAATGAACAGCCCTTAGTAGCAGAGCGACTTTATGCACCACTGCAGACAGACAAAGCAAGTTTTAATGGCAATAAAGAGGCCAGATGTTCAGGTATTGCGCTCATGCACATCCGAAACAAACACATAATAACTTTCACTAGATAGTAATGGTGTTTGCAGTAAAACCCGTAGGGCCCTTAATGAGAATCTACAATGAGATCTTTCTTCTTTATTATGGATATGTCAGTATAGGCCGTAATGGAATTTCAGGAGCTGATCTGTCTCTCGTGCTTTTCCTACAACCAAAGAAATGGAACCCTGCTGGATTTCGTTTAGTATTTGATAATATACTACGGGCCTACAAGCTCTCTGTATAGAATATATTCCGTTCATTGCTTTGCCTATGTAGGTGGTATCAAAGGGAAATAAAACATACCGATGGAGCACAGATCATGTGGAGCCCCACACTGCTCATCAAATATGGAAAATGTGCAACAGTGATTTTTAAAATCATTTTACAAATGATGTTTAAAATCAATGATGTGGTGGGACAGCGAGAGCAATCAAAGCTAAATATCCACCTGCTCCATCTGTAGGTTCTGTTGTATGTTTTGTTTCCTACACTTTAAAAAATTTTAAATCTAAATTTTGATTCAGCTTTCATCATCTAAATTCGTTACCTCTGACCTAGTGATTTATTGAATCTTTTTTGCCTGATAATTTTGGGTATGCCACACCAGTATGAGGATTTTGTTAACATTTTGCTGTTTCATTAAAATTTCTGTCCTAACATCAGCAATTTGATGGAAACTGTGAGACTCTCTACAGGATCCTGGAATTAAGGCTGTGCCATATTGTGCAGGTGTGAGCCATGTCTTATGACATTAAAGTTTGCTCCATCTCTCTCTTTGGCCAAATCAACCAATTATATTAGGAATTTGACCTATTCTGAAGCTTATCTATGGTTCATCAATGTATTATTATTTTATGTAAACCTAGTTGGTTTCATTATAAAATATTTTTTCCCAAACAATAAAAGAACTTTTCACTATTGGATAGGTTGACTTGGACAACATAGACTGGGGCCAAGTATTATTGCTAACCCCTAGTTCTAGCCCTGGAGCAGAGTATCAGTCAATATACAGTACCTATGTGACATATCCCAGTTAATGACACATTGGGAGGAACTTGAATGGACAGTATAGTAGACTTGGGGACAGATTTAGTATGGATCTAACTAGGGAATCCAGAAAGTTTCAGTCTATTTAACGACACTTTAAGCCTAATTAACAAATGCAGTTCATTGCTGGACAATGACATCTATAAAGAAATTACCAAAATGTGTGTTGGCTAACTTTGCTAGTCCCAGGGTTCCCTTATCATGTTCTATAAATAGCAACCAGCATTTTTAACCACTTGGATTAGCTACAAACCAAGCCGCAATCCATTCCTTATCCGCAAAACATTCCGTGACCTGCTGACCACCAAGAAGCAGGAAGTGTTGTTGCTGTAAATGGGAAGTGACATCATCAGAAGTAGGCGGTGCAGGAAAAAAATAAACTTGCTACAGATAAGGCCTGCAGACCCACCAAAATGAGTCTAACATGTAGGTTACCCAATTTTTTGCTTATAACCCATGGGTACCCAACCCACTGCACAACTGCTAATGGTATTAGCCTCAGATTCCCTTTGTGTAAGTTAGTTGTAGCTATTGACGGACCATGTTAAGGGAACCCTAGAATCTAGGTCCGGGCCAAAGGTAATTCCCTTGTGTCATGCACTTGCACTTAAGTTACTTTATAAGCTAAAGGAGCACATTGGTGCTCACTGAATGGTGTATAGGTACCTTGATAAACAGCATCAATGCATGCTCAGTTTTACATTAGCTTGTACATTTTGCACATGGCACTTTCACATGCGTTTCACAAAATTATAAAAACTGATAGATGTGCCATTTCTTGAACCCATTCATTTTCAGTGGGTGTCAGTACTCAGTGCTGCTCAGCAACAGAGCTGCATACTAACACCTATTCAAACTGTTAATATGTAACGGTTCCCCTGTGAAACATTTTTTTTCGATTTAGAAACATTGTTAAACTTTTTTATGCAGTATACAAACTAACAATTGTTGATAAAACAGCCCTTTTATCTTACAAACAAAAGCAATATTACAGAACCAAAATAGCAAGGATAATTTGTAATAATATGCAGAGTACTAGAATGAGATAGGAAATCCTTGAACACGATTGTAATTTAACATGCGCCAAGCCGCATTCCTTCTCCATTCCATAGTAGTGTTACAGTTAGTAAATGGAAGTGATATGTTTTATTAACAGCACATGTAAACCATGTTCTGAAATATTAACACCAAGGTCCAATTAAACTCTGTATCTGCTCAATGTGCTTTTTAACCCGCTATATTGTTCCTGAAGAACGACATGATACAAATGCATTGAAATATTCATCATAATCACTTAAGCATTTAAAGATAAGTTCTGGCGGACGGGAAAAAAAAATACAAAGGAGTCAAAAATTATAATGCAAAGCATAACGTGAATTCCAGATTCAGTTTTTCAAATGGATTTGTAAATGTGTGAATGCCGCAGGCAATATGATTTAAATTATGCATGTTATGTAGTGCTTACCTCAGACACCTGTGGAGCATTCTGTACACATTTAGCTTGTAGCTGAATAAATTACAGGGAGATGATTTGGACTTTATTCTGAATTCCTTAGTCTGACACCTTATGTTTAGATCAATTTCAACTTATATAATATTAGAAAAAGCACTGCACATCGATGAGCTATATTTGGATAAAATATCCCGTTCCAGAAATTTTTTTTATACAATATATTTATATTATTGTTTAGGATAAGGTTTTATTTATTTGCCCTTATTTCATGCCCCTTTATGTTGAGCTATAAGTATTTCAGCTGCTTTGTAAGCAAACCCAACATAAGGCTGCATAAGATAAGGAATAAATAACATATAATAACGTTCTTATGTACAGTATGTGTTATGGTAAAGGAATTCCAACATACACAGAATAGATAGAGTCAATTCAACTAGTTTCTTGCAGGCTTCCCAGCCATTTAATTAGCCATTGTAAATTTTATGCAAGTGTCCAATCAGCTTAATAATAAATTGTTTAATATGTTTAGCACAATGTAAAAAGAGGAATTAGTGCCTAGGTCAGAACTGAACTGGAGACTTGCAGGACTGGTGTCCTAAGTTCAATCCTAACCAGGGCACTTGCTGCAAGGAGTTCATATATCATGCCCATATACATAGCCATGTCAGTTCGCTTCTATTGTGTGATTGTGTGAATGTGATCTATGGATCTATGACTGCAAGCTCCACTAGATGATGAGCAATCTCAAAGAACTGTGGAAATGCTTTGGCGCTGTATAAATAAAGGATATAAAATTGCTTTGCATTTCAAATGAATGTCTTTACTAGATACATTCCCTTCTCTGATTGTACAAGCTGGCAAAATATGATGGCATTCAATAATACTTGCTAATAATGATGATTGCAATGACAAAAGGAGGTAGACAAATCACATCTATACAAATCTGTTCTATTTCTGTCTGGTACTGAAAAAAACAAATGTACAAATTCACCCAGTTTTTTGCCGGTTCTAGGAGTATTTGTAAAAATTGGCCACAGATGTGTTCATTTCATCACATTTCTACATTATTCCAGAATATTTATAAAGCACTGATACAAAGACTTTGATAAAATGTACCTGGCACCCCCAGAGCTAATTTTCCTCAAAACTCATTACAATGTTCCCATATTTTCAAGGATATATGACAAATAAGTCATAAAAGTGGGTAAAATGGTGGGATTTTAGTAACATTACACTATTTTGTGTTATTATATTCCAATATCTTTCTTACTGGGCATCAGTGGAACATTTTTCAGTGCCAAATGAGTGGAAACATATTTCAGTTCTAGTCTAACCTTTTCATAAATACATCCCTTAATGTGAATGCAGTGTATTGCTGGTAATCAGGAGCCATTCAGAACAGATTGCACCTCAAAAAGATGCACCTAAATAGCTTTTAGATGGCATAGAAAGCCCTTGTTGAGCCGTTAGTAACCAAGACTTGGGAAGGCTTTCAGAAACACAGCATCTCCTGAATTTCAAGTTGGAATATAACTTGCTTTATTGTCAAAAGTGTTGTCTCAAAATCTATTATAGAAACTACGGGTAGAAATGAAAACTATACGGGAGCAGGGAGCATCTTGAACTCACAAAGTGGAATGATGGCTGCATGTTATCGAATGAGTTCTTATATGTTGGTCTCGGGGGTCGGCTCTGTAGAACTTTGCTGTTGGAAATTGCTGCAGGATGAGAACCTCAGCTGATAATGCAGAGTTACAGCAGGATTCCACTAACCGAGGTTTATATGGCTTTTTTGATACTCTGGTTGCATACCCTGATACAATAAATGTCAAGGAAAATTTGACAAAATGCTTTCTGTCGGGAAGAAGGACGGCATATAATATAGACACATTTAGATACAATATGTTTTGGTAGGGAACTGGATACTTATCATAGCTGGTTGCACAGGCAGTTCAAGAGTTATGAGCTTTCAGATACTGACAAAGACTAAAGCTCTCAAACTGCAAACATATATTATCAGGATCTGTAAGGTTTGTCTGAGCTGCCCTTGAAACATCTCTTGTGTAATGAAAGTTTTACATGTATCAACAGGTAAATGACAATCAACAAAGAAAGTCACACACACCATGTCTTGAATAAATCAGGTATTTTTAACATCAAGCAAACTTATTGGTAAATATAAAAAAGGGCCTACAAATATACTAATTTTTAAGATTTATTGAATTCAACAACTGGCTTTACATTTGGTCCTTGGGTGCATAGATTTTACATTGTATTAACAGTGTAAGAGTACATGGTAGGAAATATCAGTCCTTGATGTACTTGGAATGGCACAAACCAAGTAAATCACCAACAAAAACAAATACATGAAGATATAAAAAAAAACAGGGCTTTCCCATTGTTAGGCCTGAGTTGGCCTGTTGCTTACAGCTGGAGGGGGTTACAATTGGAGAAAGGGTATTCAGAGAGGCGTAAGGAGCAAGTAGAGAGAAGGAGGCAGAAGAGTGAGTGGCAAGATGGGAGGAGGGTGCATTTTATTAGGTCACATATTATTGCTTTTGGTGTCATACTACTCAGCTTAGTTATGGTGGACAGTATTGTCCTAAAATACCCATGCAAGACGGAAGTCCCTCATAATATATACGGAGGTGAAACAAACTTTAACTGGACCTGTACTTACCGCCCTAAGGCAGGCATAGGACCCTCTTGCTCCTTGTCAAGGGACAATACTATGGGGCAAATGTACTATTATTCCCCAAAATTCCCTTGATTTTACTCGAAATTCGATAAGCATTCGACCATCGAATGATTATCGAATTGTTTTAGGCTATCATTTTGTTTGCTATTCGATTTCTCTATGAATTCAGACGATCGGATACCTTTGAGCCTCTGAAAAATTTGTACGATTCGAACAATCGAACGCTTCGATCGTACGAATGGTATTCAAGCGGGACTTAGTCTCAGAAGCCTATGGGGGGTTCCCATAGGCTTCTATTGCAATTCGTTAGGTTCAATCTGGCGAAGTAGGCAGTCGAAGAATTTTAAAATTTTGATTCCTTCAATCAACGAATGATCGCACGATCGAATATCTGATCATTCGATCTATTCGATAATTCGGTATTCGATGATCGAAGAGGGCAAATTAGAATATCTGAATATACGAAAAATTCGTACGATTTTTATTCGATCGAATTTGATCGAACTTCGATCATTTCACATGAATTTCGTAAATGTATATGCTATTATGGACACCTATATCTTGGCTCACTGTAATGAGTCCTTCTGTCTAGTATATTTATTCTCTTGTAATAATCCTAATTCAGAGAGCAAATCTTAACATTTGGCATCCCTTTAAATAATTTATTATATAGCAGTAGTATTCAAAACGGTGCCAACTTCAGTTGAATTAAACACTGCTATATATAGTGGTTTTCAGAATTGTGCCAACTTCAATAGAATTTAACATTTACTATGTTCCTGCTTGATTTATCTCCTTCCTTTCTTTTCTAAACTCTTCCACCCTTCTGAACCGACTTCAACTCTACTTAATTAATGCGAGTGAGAGAGATATCCATGGATAGTAAGGGACAGTGGGGGTCTCTGAGGAAAACATGAACATCAAAAGACTTCAGATTTTATTAGGGAAAAAAGCAAATGTAAATTATGTCTGGGCCTAAAAGAAAGATGTAGATAAATAGACACATATTTTTGGTTAATGTTTAAGGATTTTTATTTTCTTTTTTTTTTATACATCCATGGGAACACCAAAATCCATATCCAGGGCCATGAAACAATTAAAGCTATATAAAAACATGGACTGGGACCTGAAGTCCTAGATTTCATTATTTATGCCAAAGATAGGAAAGCATGTATATATTTATTTAAGGTGGCTATACCCTGCCAGATTGCTTGTTTGGCAAGGTTGCCAAACATGCCTACCTGGCCCAATTTGGTTTCTCATGTGCAAAACCAAATCAGATAATCTGATTGTTTGCCCTGGGCTCAATGATTGGATCATGCACTAGGACCTAAAGAGGCCAATTGGATGAGCACCTGGCCCAATTATATTTTCAAACTATGATACCTGGCAACATATTGGTCAGACAGGCCTGTCAGGGGGATCCTATTCATGGGCCAACAAGCTGCTTACTCAGAGTGCAGGGACCAATTCAGAAACCTTTATTGGTACGTGTCGGACCACCTTATAGTGGAAACATCTCAGCAGAAGAGTTTAGGAGAACATTATGCTGTGCAGAACAGGACTGTCCAACTGATGACGTGTGGACTAAATGCAGCTCTCCAAAATATTTTTATGGTTCCTAGCATGCCCAATATCTCAAAAAACCTCTTTGTATGACATGATTATTAATCAGACCCCAAACCATGTAAAATAGTGACCAACTGGCCAACAGATACTCTTGGTTATCATTGGTATAGAATAAATATTAATACAGATATATGTTACGGTAGACATGCTGGTAGGTTTATGCACATTAAAGCTAAAGGTTCTTATAGTTGTGCATCAAATAAAAATAAACAAAATCAAGAAGCAGGGAAATCCATGTTTCTGTAATGCAATGGAAATGGCAGTTTTTTTTTAAACTGAAACCATCCATGTGGAAAGGAATACGGATCTTTGGAACAATTTTCTAAAAGCAGGTTCACAACAATCGAAACAAGGAAATCTTACCAATACAGCGTTTATTCTAGTCCAAACTAAACAAAGTGTTGCCTGAGTGATATGGCAACCCTCGCCAAATAAACATTCTTGGTATATACAAACTTAACAACGCGATCCATGCTGCATGGCCAGGTACAAAACAACCTGACCACAGGGAGGCAATGAAAATGCCAGACTTAGCTAACGATTTTTATGGTCAACTTCTTTATTCTGGGCAAGTGGCAGTCATCTTTCATGATTTTTCCTGATACCCATTTGAAGACTTTGCTACATTTGCCATTAATGAAGTTGTAAGTCTTCTGGGCAGATGATTTGCCATTGAGCATGCAAGATTCTGAGCATGCATGACAGGGCACTGAATGACTTTACAGATAGATTTGCCATTGGGTGGCCATGTAGTATGGTAGTGTAAATGCAGCTTATATGCACTGGCAAATAGGGTGTTTGGGATAAAATTCTGTCTTATGACAAAAGTTTTCAAAATGAAAAAAAAAAAAAAATTCGAAAATGTAGCAGTGTAGTGGAAATGTGCATGTGTTTTCTTCAACTGACCATTAAAAAGTAAACTGATGAATACTATTGAAGTTTATGGGAAAAAAAACTAGAACTGAACTAGGGGCAAAGATTTTTCTCCTCAAACTGGATCTCATCCATGATTTTTTGTGTGATAAACCATGAATATATTTCATGCCTCTGGTGCAACTTCTTCCATTGAAACCATGATACATTGTAACCTGTTAATGGGGTTGAGTGACAGATCTACCGTATGAGCAGAGCTTTTATAAAAGATGATAAAGCCCATGCCAATTGAAGAACAATGGTGACCACAAGGCACAAAGCTATTGAAGTCAAGGTTAGCTTGGAGCCCACCAACTGTGGTTCAGCTACATTTTCTAGGATCCAGGAATAATATAAGTTTAGCAATTAAAAAAACTTTAGAGATATGTTTGATGGGTTTGGTCACTTTTGGTTCAACTGAATGACTTGTGAAGGCACAAGAGTCATTGCACAAAATTCAGTTATTATGCTATTAGTTGAGCAAAATGATCCACTAATTATTTACTAATGACTTAAATACTGTAGGTGGCTGGGAAATGCAAAAATGCTGTAATTTTACTTCATTATTGAAATACATTGAATCTAAACACTACATAGCAAACCCCTCCCTCCTCCCCCCAAGCCTAGCTGCTACCACTGGCAAATGTCCCTTTGGAGTTCACAGCAGCCATCTTCTTCGCTTCCATAATCTTTCGAATGAGAGCGGCTTATTGGCAATTTCTGTGACTTTCTGCACATGTTTTTGAGAAGTGAAAGATTGCTCCTACTGCGCATGCACCATTCGAAAGATTACCAAAGAGAAAAAGATGGCTGCGGTGAACTCCGCTGGACAGAATCTACATGGAGGGGTAAGTAAGACTTAGGGACATTTGCCCTGGGTAGCAGCTCGGCTGGAGGACAGCGGGGGGGGGGGTCTATGTAGGGTAGGGGGGTAGGGATTTTTTACATTAGGGTTGAATTCTCCTTTAATGGACTGCATGCACAGATCCTGTTGAGCATCTAAAATGTAAAATGTTTGAGTATATCATTGAAATGGTTGAACATTACTACTCTTGTCAAAACTGACAGATGCTGAAAAGATAAGTGAGGCAAATGTGATCAGACCTTAAGAGCTTCTATATTTAAGAAAAACCTTCCAGTAAGCATCAAAGAAGACAGGGCACTGATTCATGTTAGTGTCAAACTGCTACCGATTCATGCAAATTCACTGAAAATGGACTTTGTCAAAAAAATCTAAAACAAAGTATACTTAAAAAACTCAAAGATCTTCCCATCTGAAATATTTTATCAACAAGTTGAAGGATAGTGGCTATATATATATATATATATATATATATATATATATATATATATATATATATATATATCAATAAGTTTAACTATATATTTAAGGACAGTGCTCCCTGGAATGGACATTCACTTCATTATTTATGTAACATTCATGGTCACAAAATAACCAGAAAGTAGTGAGTTCTGAGGAGAATTTGCTGGGCATAACTGTGTATAGATTGGTTAGAATAATGGATTAAAATTATGGGTTCATTTTTATTCGCTTTGTGAATTCTAATCCCTGTACTTGTATTTACAATATTTGTATATTTTGTTGTATTTACTATATTTATGTTATTTTTGAAAACATAGAAAGTGTTGGAATGTAACCTGGATAGTGGGCTAGCAAATATCAACTCTTTGACTTTGGCCTTATGACTCTATGCCTTAAGCTTTCAGGTTTATTTTTGTAGACATTGACCATTTGTTTCTATACAATTAGCACTTTGGCCTTTAGCCTTATGTTTCTAGACTAGTAGCCTTTGGTCTTATGTTTCTAGACTTGAAGGCCTTGTAGCCTTTGGCCTTCTGTTTCTAGACTTTGGCCTTCTGTTTCTAGACTTTGTGTAGCCTTTGGTCTTGGGATTCTTATGTACTTGGAGCACATTGATCTAATGTTTCTATGCTTGGTAACCTTGATCTTATGTTTTCATACTTGGAGCCAATGGCCTTATGTTTCTAGACTTGTAGCACTTAGGCCTGATGTTTCTATTTCTGTGTAGTTTGGCCTTACTGTATGTCTCTAAAGTTCAAAATACACTGTAGCACACCACAACTTCAGGATTAGTGTTTTTGAGCTTGCAAAGAATGCATCTATATATGGGACAATTAAAGAATTTTTGAAGCACTAATCCTGAATTTGTGGTGTGATGCTGTGTACTTTGAATTTTGGATATTGTCTGATGTATGGCAGGCGTTTTTTTCACTGTCTAGCACCCTACCCACAAAAGGTCTTCATACTTGAGTAGAATTTCTAGATGTCTCTATAGTTGTAGCACTTTGGTATTAATTTACTGCATTTGTACTATAGCTTTTGGCATTATTGTTCTATGGCAACTATATGGCAGATTTATCAGTAAAGGCAAAGAAGGAGCTGCTGATCCACAATTCCATCTCCTAGACAAATGGAGTCAGTTTTATCAGATCTCATCAATCTGATAAATGGCTTCAGCAAAGAAATCAGTCTTTTAGTTATTTAGAGGTAAAGACTTTAGCAAATTACTTTTGTGATGTTAGTGATGAAATAAATAGTTATTCAGGTAAACTGCCTGATTCCATCCTGCCATTATAACACATAAGTAATGCATGATGTTGATCAGCTTGGACGTGAATACATTGAAAAATGCTTTGAACAACAAGCCACACTCTATAAATAGATCCCCTTTTTGTACAAATAGACTATGTCTTCCCTATAATGGGGTCATTTGAATTTACATAGTCACTGTGTACATAACTGCTATAGAAGGTCCTTCCAGCTGATAATTATTTTGAGTATGCCCCTGGTGAACATTGTTAGGTGTTATAGGAGGTGTTATAGGGTGGCATACAATTTGTAATGAATACTTTTATCCTTTAGACCTGGGGAGTCTGGTAGAACGTAGGGATTTACTTATTTTAGTCCCTGGCTTTAAAAAGTAGACCTTTTCTAAGGCCACTGTCTTTACAATAAAAGATGTAAAGACTTCTATTTATTCTCAAATCAGCATGTACAATTTACTGAATGAGAACAGTGTGGGTGGAAAAGTGTTTTACATAAATTTTGACAATCAGACCAATTTTTGGATTTTGTGGGAGTCTGTTTAGTAATTAAATTTGAGATGAAAATTTTAAATGCCATACCTTTTTTAGAAACTGTTTGTGTGCAAGTAATATTGAAGTAGGTTATGAAAGAGACAAGTTATAGTCAAGGCATGAGTACATTGACAAAACAAAGGTTAACAGAACATTGTGTCCTGTCTCTATGTGGAAAGGAAACATTTTGGTGGTATAATTGCTGGACATAACCATGCATATCTTAACATGAATAGCAATGAAGTAAAATTCAGTGATTAAGCAAGTTAACCAAACCCCCCACATGATTTACTGTTTACCCACTGATGCCGCAGTCCAATATTAATGTGTATATTAGTTCTACATTTGCAGAATAACTTACTTCAACTAATGTTTACATTCTACAGAGACACAAGGGGCTGTGTAACAAGATAACATATGTATAATATGATTGGATATGTAGCAAGGATGTTAACCCAGGCACTTTATCAGAGGCAAAACTTGCCACTGTAACTAATCTGTTATCACTTGGAGATAATTAGTAATATGAAATGTTCACAGTGGAGGTGTGGTTAAATGACTGAGCTCTTATTTTCCTGGCAAATTTAGTAGAGACAGCCATTTGGCCATTGATGGGTTTAGTAGCCTGGGCATTTTTAGACTGTGGGTTATAGCATGTTTTACCCCAGATCTATCTTGGTAGTTACTGTACTTCAACTGTTGTGATCTACACACTCCAACAGCATCTCACAACAGTTGCTCTATGAATTGTGAAGGGAATTACAGTAACACAAGAGCTAAATATTTGTAGTTATCAATCAACTTGACTTCAAATTTTGTGATCTACTTACTCCAGCATCATCAACCCTTCATCATCACTTGGAGATCAGTTATTATTATGAAATGATCACAGTCTCTGTGCGGTTATTTAGCTCTTATTTTGGCATATCTAGGCCATTAGGGGGGGTTTAGGAACCTGGGCATTCTTGGACCATGGGCTTAAGAGGAATTTCTGTAGCCTGGACCAAGGGCCCTAGAATGTTTCCCCCCAGATCTATCTTGGTAGATACTTGATCTTCACACTCCAATTGCATCACTCAACATTTGCTTTATGAATTATAAATGCTAGGGAATTTATATTTTGCAATAACACAAGAGCTAAATATTTGTAGTTCTCAATCAACAAGCTGAAATTTTTTCCAAATAATTCAAATGAGAATGGAGGTGGGTTATATCTTCAGCAGTACCTCTTTGTCTCTTGTGGACAATTATGCAATAAACGATTGCCATTTTACATAATAGTCATTCATTCATAATTATAGCACTTTCATGTTCAATACTTACGAATGTCTTGTTTTCTATTAAAAGCGTTGACTCGTTTTGCTCCACATTCAGCTTCACCACGTTGCCTTGTTGGGTTCGAAATATTATGGTCTTATCTATAGAACAAATTAAAAAAAATGTTATAAAATGAATAAACCAAAGAGATTGCTAAAGTCAGCAACTGTTGATACAATGACAGTGAAAGAGAATGCAGTCATAATAAGGCCAATAACCAGTATTCTCATCCTAGAATAAAAACTTATCTTTTTGATTATTTAATTGTCCTTCTGTAGGACTTTGATTATTTATTTTAGGTGGAAGGTGAAGGTTGCAAAGAGAGTTTTCATGATTATTAACCAAACACTTTGGGGCAGATTTATCATTGGTCGAACTTATTATATTAAAAAAATTTGAAAATCAACCATATGAATAGAAGGGAAGTAAAATTCTTCGAATTGGTCGAACGATCGATAGCAAATAAAAAAAAACACGATTTAAATGCTTCATACATTAAATACATCATAAAATAGGATTTGAAATAATTTCTTAAGGTGACAGGTCTCCTTTAAGCCAACTATTTTCACAGGCTCTCTTTCACCATATATTCCTCCACTGCCCGTTTTTATCAGCCAACACTTATACCTTGTTCCGGTATTTAAACACAGGCTTTTACCATCATCTTCCTCCTTTGATTTTCTTCCACTAAATTACCTTACTGCTCTGCCCTTTAGTATTTGTTCCCCAGCTGCTAAATTTCTTTCTCTTGCTTCTCATACTTTTTTTCTCTATCTAGCAGTTAGTATTTACCTCTGCTCTAGGATTTCTCCCCAAACTGCTCCAAAACCTCTCTGTTTCCCCACCTTCATTCCCTCTCACTCTTGTTTTTCTTCCTCCTTAGCATTACTCTTTCCATCACTCTTTCCATCACTCTTTCCATCACTCTTTCTCTCTCATCTGCTTTCACTTCTTCCTCTTTCATTTTTCCATTCTACTAGTACACTGTGAGCCTCCCATCATCTCCTCCCAGCAGTACATTAGTTCATTCTACTAAACTGTAAAGTCAATTGAGGTGATGATAAACGTTTCACTGCTGTGTCTATTTCCTGCACTAGACAATATTTTATATGCATTAACTGAAAACAATAACTCCTAAATAGACAAGCCAATGGTAAAACTGTACAAGCAACCAGAAACTATTTTGTTTTTTCATAAACACTTTGCATAATTGCTCAATCACAGACTGTCAACTCATTACTGACTACTTAACGCAAGTAATCTGACAATGTAATTGCTCTCATTCAACTCATCTTTAAATCATTAGTTAAACAAATTGTTCCAATGCAATTAAATGTATAAAAAGAGTCCAATTTTCACCTGACTCTTTCAAGTGAAATTAGATGTTTTCTTTTTTTTCACAATTATTACCTGGAAAAAATTAAGGGCTATTAGCCCATAAACGAAGTACTTACTAGTGTCCCATCAGCATTTGGAAGAATATATCTTGTAGGAAGAAGAAGAGCAAAAGATATTAACCCTGGGGCCCCAGACTAAAAGGGGCCCATCAGGAACATTTTCTAAATAAATTATAAATGTCCTATTAATACACTGAATCATTAATGGATATTGTAGAATTAGCAAAGCCAGTCTAATGTGAGAAAAATCAGCTTCTAGATTTTAAACATTCCTTCAGCAGCCTACAGCATGCTGAGTTATACAGTAGCTGTTAGACGCATGAAACTCGCAGAAAATCATGTAAACCTTTAATTAACCCAATATGCTGGTTTTGTTTCCAAAATGAATTAACCAACTCTATGGGGCAAATTTACTAAAATTCTCCAAAAATCCTACGAATTCCCCCGATATTCGATAAGCATTCGACTATTGAATGCTTATCGAATAGTTTTAGGCAATCATTTTGCTCGAAATTCGAGCATATTCGATCGAACTTCGATCCATTCACGTAAATTTGCCCCTTAGTTTGGACAAGTTACTGTTTTATTATTACAGAAAAAAATTAAACAAATAAAAAAAATTAATTATTTGGATAAAATGGAATCTATGGGAGACAAGCTTTACTTTATTTGGGGCTTTCTGGATAATTGGTTTCCGGATAATGGATCCCATGCTTGAATTTCAAAGCCTCTATAATAATCACAACTCAAATAAATATCCTATGAGCTGAACAGATATTAGATAAATACCAAAACACAGGAATGATTTGCAAAATGCAACAGAAAAAGCAATTGTTAGTATTGATGGGTGAATCTGGGGTGTTTCACTTCGCAGGAATTTCACAAAATTCTAGTACACATTCGCAAAATGTCGAAAAATTCACGAAACACCACGTCTCGATTTTGGACGCCGGTGTCCATTTTTTTGATGCCGGCAAAAATAGATGAATGTGTCCAAAAACAGACGGTCCCATCCCGCCTGATCTCTAACAATTATTGATGGCCGAATTTATTCGGCTGTGACAAATCGCGAGAATTCACTGCAAATTCGCCACAGGCAAATAAATTGGCCATCACTAATAGTTAGAGACCTTGGCACTGAAATCCACACTGTGCCATTATACAGAAGAACTCCTAGTGATAACTTAAGAGAAACTCTCCAGATAAAACCTCCTGGGAACATGGTACTCAACACGGCCTTCAGACACAAGTAAACATACAACCAGCCATTCTGATTATAGTCAATTTATGGACTCATCAAGAAGATACTTGCAAGAATACTAAGTAGACAAGTTCAAGATAAGAATTATTTCCCCCCCCCCAGTTTTTCATACGGCTCATACGGACATGCTAGAATGATGAAACCAAACCAAGCTATTGTTGAGTTTGCTTTGAAGAGCTGTCTGTCACAAAACCACTCAGATGCAAATATTTTGTAGGTAAATTTAATACATAAGAAAAACAGAAATCTTTTCCTCGTAATGAATTCTGTCTGTCGAGCTACGGCATTTCCATAGTCAGCTTTAGCTGTCACCATCTCCAATAAAGGTCGTCTTTGAATATCAATTTATATATCTGCCTGCCTGTGTGGTTTAGTGTAAATGATGCTGAAAATTGTAACTTTCATGCATAAATTCACTTTCCCATCATATAACAGATTTTCTGAAGGGTAGTGTGCACTTTCAGCTTTCACTGTTTCCATCTCCCAGGAAATAGGAAAAAAAAAGACTTTGTATTTCAGGTAAGTGTTTGGTCTGCTAAAATTGCATCAAATGGTAATTACATTGCAGACACTAATTATGTTGACTAACACCAAATTAAAGTGTTTTTCTCCCAGTTGTGTGCTTTTCTCATTTAGTTTTCATGTATAAATAAATGCATCATAAGCTATAAAAAATATTTGTGATACAGGGTGAATTTGGATATTCAGCAGTGGTTGGAACAGTTATCAGTGGAAGAACTTGCAATGTAACCCTGGATGCAGGAAAAATTCAAGAACAGTTATGTCCATCAAAAGCTTTAGATTAAGATAATAATTTATTATAAGTTAAATAATAAGTAATTATAGCAGGAGAACCAGATTTACACAGCCCCACTGTTGAGGAATAAATACCTCATGCATTACGGATCCTGGTCAAGTCAAATTTATCATCATATGAAAGAACATTTCAAATTTAGTGATAGCTATACAGTATATATCAGAGATGTGTACATGGACACTTATGGAGAATTTTCTGTAGGGACGTTGTAGGTCATCTCTACAAGGACAGGTATAGCAAATAAGAAAAGGGAGAAAATCAACTTGCCATGATGGAGATCTCTGGAGGTGAAACATATGCACCCACTGTGTAATAAGAGTAGTTTTATCAATGGTGGTTCGGGTAATACTTTGATAAAAATATTACTTTGATAGAAATGTCTTCTATAAGACAAGGAACTGTTAAACTGTGGAACCCAATATGGTATACAATGCAGCTTTGTAACCTATCATCTTTTATAAGGAAGCTTTGTATGAGAGAAACTATTAAACTCAATTAGTTGATGACCTATTACTTCTATTTGTTTCTAATATGTTTATGACTTCTGGAAGTTCTCATGGGGCCGTCCTTTAATATAGCTAGGAATAGCAGAATATGTACTCAAATACTAAAATAAGATCTCTGCTTCAAATGTGCTTATTGGGAGTCTGTCCAGCTCTTGATGAATGCGTGGGAAGCAAGATCTGTTATTAACCAAGTGATTTAATGCATGAGCTCATGTTTTTGAGCATAGAAAACTGGGGGTCTCCATTTTGTTTGCTGAGAGCTCTCGTGTGGAGTAAACACGTGTGCTGTCAAGAGCCCTTGATTCCCGCTTGAGACATCTCAGCTGACTGAAGCAGGATCTCCAAGTAGCTTTGTGCAGATGATGATGCTGACTCAAACGATGATGTATTCTTGATTATGTCACTAATTGTATTGCTGTTTAAACTAGTGTATTTTATTGATTGTATTGCTGAGAAGGTTTCTAAATCACACTACTGATCTTGCTTGGTTGGTGTAATAAGTCAATCAAAACACCCCTTAAGTGTTATGTCAGATAATGTGAGTGTGGATTAGATCAGAAGAGAATAAAGTGACCCCCCTGTTTGTAGAGGCTAGTTATCAAGACACTCATAGTTCCAATGGAAAGACTAGAGGAGCTATTTTAGCATGGCTATAGCCAAGTGTCTCAAATGTGTAGCTCATGGGTATAGTGTGTACCCCTTGAAAAGGGCTGGAATGGCTCCATGTCAGAAATCAAGGCACTACATGTCTCCTTGTGACAATAGCTCAATGCCTTTTAGGCTCCCTCTATAAAAGAGTATCCCCCTCCCATCTTTCCACTCCCTCCTATATCCACAGCAGTGAAATATGCCATCTCTGATCCTCTCCTGTTATTAAGAAGTTATAATGCCAAATAACTATGATTTAATCCAGCAGAAAAGCTGAAGTTGTAAGGTAGAACCAAAATAACATTAATTTAATCTGACATGCCATCATCTGCTTGTATGGTTATCAATGCATAAAGCTTGCCTAGCAGACTTTAAAAATCACTTGTCACATGAATATGTTTTAATGAATGGTTAGGAAAGCTTACTTAAAATATGGCTTCCATTGCCATAGCTATTTCCAGCTGTTTGCTTCAGGATATCTAAACATTCACAGACTCCTACATTCTTCTGCTCTCCATGTGTTCCTAAAACTCATACCTCCAAATAGCAAAGAAATAGCACCAACTATGCAACAGCAGTGGTTAGAAGTCAAATAGCCACTCTGTGTTTCATATCTCTTTGCGTAATTATGGTAGGTACAGAAGAATGAAGCAGTGGTTGATGGGAAAATTGGTGTCTACTGCCCTAAGCATGCAACATGAGCATTAATGAAAATCAAAAGTTAATCAATCAAAAAAAAAAGAAGGTCTTGTGATGTTGCTCTGCTTAGAACTGTGCAGAAAAATGTCAAATTATTCTAATCTGTTCATAGATGGTGGCCATGCATATGATGAACTCCTAGAATCTCCTACAAGAGGCAGAGCTTGTACAAGAGGGGCACCCACTGTCTTTCTATTGTTCCAATAGTTGAGACTCCTTTTCACTTCCCCATGTGCCGAACTGGTCCAAATGACCTGCCTGATCCCTTGGCCAACTGATATCCACAGTATATGCATAGTCAACATGCAGAGATAATTTGTTTTGTATGCTTTTATCTGTGCATGCATTGGCAATTAAATATCATTTCATAAGCAGAGCAACATCTCAAGAATTTTTTGCTTTGGGAAATTCTTTTTCAGCAATAAATGAAAGTTGCAAAAGTGCTCAGAAGAGTACTGCAATCAATTTTAAATTACTTTTTCTGAGGGTTTACATTTTCTTTAATAACGACAAATTATATTCTGTTCTTATAATATAATGAATATAGTTAATATTATTTTCATAATTATAACATCCAGCCATGAACAAGTAATGCTTTGGGCCTATTAACTGAAGATTCCTTCTTTGCACATTTCCAAACATACATGGCCATGGTTTTCTTATTACTATTCTTGGCCAAGTAAAAAGTTACCCCTAACAGGCACCCTTTAAATACCTTTAGCTTACACAAGAAATAAAGCAGCTCTCAAAAATATTCTTAATTTTTATATTGTCTATAAAAATGCATAGGAGCTACAGCAGGAAACCCCTTAGATTTCAATTCATTTATAGC
>CM044441.1:10625243-10635359 GCA_024363595.1 Xenopus borealis | reverse complement strand
GGACCCAGTATAGAGCCCTGCGGTACCCCACTAACAACACTGGTCCAATTAAAAAATGTTACCATTTACCACCACTCTTTGTGGTTTAAGTGCCTGCGATGAGGATTTGCAGAATGTGTAAAGAGATTATCATTGTGTCCCAGGTTGTACCTCACAAGCACTTTCTTTTTCTCCTTGTGTTTATTTTTCCTTCTTCTTGCTAGAAGCTTAATTTGTTGGACATGCTCACTGCAGAATGAACATGGCAGGTACATGTTATAGATAAAGGTCAATTGTACGCTTGAAGTTTTAACAGGATTTTCAACATGTTTGGGAGCCCTTAAATATACAGTAGTAGTAGGTGTTAAAGGCAGCTATAACAGAGTCATAAAGAGTAAGAGATACAGTATGGTATTGTAGTGGAATTTCAAGAACCAGAGACTACTTGAGGTAAATACAAAGTTTATTTGACATGAGCTCCGTGTATTCTAAACTCACAAATATAGGAACAATGGATTAACGGAGTTTTATACATTTGGAAATGTATGGAAGATGGAGTTACTGGTGGGAGAGTATAGAGCTATCACTCCACAGCACAGACAATCAAAGAATTGCTCTTACAGCCAAGTGGGTGGCTCTGCCCTCAAGGCCAGGGTACTAGTGACCAAGGCTAGCTTGTGAACAGTATTCATCCAAGTAAGGGGGCTCCTGGGGGAATCTGCAAGAACAGAATTTTATTCTCCTTCAGTATTTGAAATATCTTGCAGTGCTCCATTGAGTGTATGCTTTTTCACTGGTTTGCCCAATGAGCAGTAAGAAAAATTGAATGCCTGCTTGACTGTGATACCCATACAACAGAAATAAATCATACCTAAAATCCAAAATAGTTGTAGATGTTGCATTATGGGCTTTTAGAGAATAAACCCAGTTTTATTTCTGCTTGGTGTTCCATGGGGTCAAAGAAGAACATAAGCAATGCCACTGGTTTCACTGATGCATGTCAAAATATACGTAATAGACTCCGAAACATAGATTTGTTGTTCTCCATGCATTGGTTACATGAATTGGGAAATTCCTTCCCTGTCAAAACATCATAATCCTATTAACAGGCCAAATAAGCATCCTATATTTTCTGCAAAAACCTCTAGCTTTGGGTCCATAAGAGGTATGATGATATCAGGCCTACTTAAAGTAGCTTGGACCACCTCCGTGATGTGAAAGTTTTTTATTATTTCGGTATTCTAAGATATATTTTAGCAAAATAAAAAAGAAAACATTTTCCTTTGAAATGCCTAAGCTGCGGATCTCCAGCTGTTGTTCTACAACAACTCCCTCTCCAACTGTTAGAGGGCATGAGATGTTTAAACCTGAAATATAATTGCCTTCCCCTCATGCACAGGATTTCCAATGTTCCAAGCATTCCGTCATGTTTGACAAAGAGTAGAACATCAACAGATTGGGTTTCCCTTCGAAATTTCTGCATAAATGTCACTGTTATGAAAAATGGAATTTAAATGGAATATTTTTTATTTTCAAACACAAAAAAGAATGAAATTTCAAAAGGTAGACATTTATGAGAAAAGCAGAGGGTTCAGTCTTTCATTTGACACTGAATTTCATCCATCTGTTCAAACACTGTTTCATCTAGAGGTCTTGGCACTCCAGATGGACACTGATAGGTGAGGAATTTGAGTTTCTTACAAAAATAGAATATGAAGATGATTTCCCAAGGCATCCATACTTTATTTCTTATATATCCCAATATTTAGTTCTTCTAATCAGTTAGCTCTATAATAGTATGCACATTAGGCTATTGCCTGGTTTCATCACTACCACTGGCACTCATTAAACCCACAGTTCTCATATACAATTTGTGTTGTGCTGTCATTTGAAGTACGATGCACGTGAGTGACAGCAATCATAGTGTGTACTATTTTCAGGCCCCCGTTCCCTGCCTAAAATTGTTGGCTAGTCAAAAAAATAATCGAATATGTGTCTGTCATTTGATAATTCACAGGCCACCATGGTCTCCCTTGTGGCAGTGAGGACTGCTAGTTACACTGTTGTGTATTGGCAGCCGAGGATGAGCAGGGTATAACAGTTAGGGTTGCCACCTTTTTAAAATTATAATACCAGCCGGCGGGGGGTGGGGCCAAAAGGGGCGTGCTGTGACGTCAAAAGGGGCGTGACGTGACGTCAAAGGGGCGGAGCCACGCGAAGGATCGGCTGAAGACGCGAGAAAGGTAAGTTTTTATTAGATTTCAGGCAAGGCAAGGGCCATTTTTAAGGGGTATTTCAAATTTACCGGCAGCTACATTGCCGGTAAATTTGCAATACCGGCCCCGGCCTTGGCTGGTGTTTTACCGGCTAGGCCGGTAAAATACCGGCTGGGTGGCAACCCTAATAACAGTGCTTTATTAGCTTTATTAGGTTCATGCAGCCATTACACAACAAAACTCTATCCTTCTTAAACAGTATAGACAGTACTGTGTATACACAGAATAACTCATGTGCACAGTGACCTCTGCAGGCCATTTGTATAAACACCACATACACCACTTTCTTTTCTAATTACATGCAAGTGTGCCTGTTAAAGCAGGCAGTGGCATAACTAGAGTGCACTGTCCCCCCCCCCTGCAAAAACATATTCAGCGGGCCCAGTGCACATCCTCCACATCTCACTTCCTGTCCCGCCTCCACCCCACCCATGTCACGTCACCCACTGTAGCACGACTTGATTCCCTTCCTTCCTTGAAAGCAAGAGAGCAGCTGGGGAGTTTTTTTTTTTATTTATTTTTTTAAATTAGCTATAGAGGAAGCAGACACCACAGTACAGGCTCCCTGCAACTGTGGAGTCTGCTTTCTTTATAGTTACGCCACTGAAAGCAGGGGAACCATGGTGTTTGGCCTTCCTGTATGTGTATGTTTTAACACCGTTTACACAACTACACAGAATTGGGGCGGGGATGCTGAATTATTGGTTAAAAACATGGTGATTTACATCTGAAATTACACTTTACACATTGAAAACATAACTGAACCTTACTGGCATTTTTAAATTACACAATGTTCTGTAAAATCTTTCAACTAAGGTTCCATGCCTATAAACAACTACTGGATCAAAAAACAGTCTGTATGAGTATTGTTATATCATTGTGGAATGCCATTGCTTGTCTTTCACTGGCTATATGATTATACTTTTATAGAGTTGTGAATAACTACAGGTTTATTGTGCAAGACCAGCAACAGTCTTTCTCCTATACATATCTTGATTCAGTGGAAAATGTATAAAAAAGATGTTCACCTTTTTGGCCTCCAGTGATACCTTCTGTACTATTTCTTTTGACTTTTACGCTTAGATTTTACCCAGCACCCAGAACATGGCACTTTGTTTTTTTAGAGTGCACTCCAGCGTCCCATTATATGTTATCTGGATCTATGTATAAAATCCCAAGTTCATAGCTAGTTAATGCTTCTATCCCTGGTTGGCAGTTTAGTATATACTTTCCTTTTAACATAATCTGCAGAGTAAAATGGAAAGCAAAAAGCTACAGCTTGGTCTGTATATTATCCATGTTTTACGATATATACAAAGTATTGTAAAGGTGAGATGGGTCATTGGCAGTTATGAACTAATTCCCCTGCAGCCTGTTCATTAGACTCTGCTAATGGCATCTAAATTGCATCTCCCCAAACTATGTCTGCAATTAAACTTGTAAAAGGTTAATGTACACACCAAGTACTACAAGGAACTATATATAAAGTGAAACTGTAAAGACGTTACCTATAACAAATGTTTGATAAGCGGTGTTTATACAATTTGACATGATAATATACCGTACAGATACTGGATGGTATCTGTTATCCATAAAGCTCTGAATTACAGAAGGGCTGTCTCCCATAGACACCATATTATCCAAATAATCCAAATTTTTCAAAATGATTTCCTTGTTCTCTGTAATAATAAAACAGTATCTTGTACTTGATCCTTATTGGAAGCAAAACCAGCCTAAATAGTTTTCTATTAGACATAAGGTATAAAGATAAATTATCTGGAAACCCCCAGGTAGTGTGGATAACAGGTCCCATACATGTATCGTTTTCTTCTTAAAAAAAACTGTCCATATAATTGTGTATAAATGTAGATTGCTCTCTATGCATCTCCTGTGTTTTAATCACAGTCTCCACATACAAGGGTAATTATTTTCTCTTTAATGAAAGAAACTTTCCCACCCTTCCACAATTCCAGAGCACATTGTCTACTCTACTGCCTACCCAGGCTACTACATTTTTGGGATATGCCAAAAAGTATACTGGAATTTAAATTTCTATAGTTCCAAAATTGCCATTTGTGTGAGAAATCAAGTAAAAGAAACAGAAGAAGGAGAAAATAGAAGAAAAAACAAGGAATATGTTTGGGACATCAGATCTTCCAGAAAAGTATTTTATAAAAAAATTTTTTTAATTTTTATAAAAGTATTTTATAATTTAAAATCATGTTTCACATCAATTAAAGACACAATAAGGGGCAAATTTACTATTATTCCCCAAAATAAATTCGACCAAATTCGCAATTCAATAAGTATTCGACCATCAAATGGTTATCGAATTGTTTTAGGCTATCATTTTGATCGATATCCAATTTCTCTATGAATTTGTACGATCGGATACCGATCATTCGATTTCACGAAAAAATTGTGAAATTTCATTCGAACGTCCAAAACATTCGTACGATTCGAACGATTGAATGCTCCGATCGTACGGATGGTATTCAAGCAGGACTTAGCCTCAGAAGCCTATGGGGAGCTTCCCATATCCCATCATTTGATCTATTCGATATTCGATGATCTAAGAGGCCAAATTTTACTTTACGATTTCACAAAAAATTTGTACAATCGGTTTTCAATCGAATTCGATCATTTCACGTGAATTTCGTAAATCGGCCCCTAAAAGTTAAATTTTGGAATAGATTCTCATGTTTTTGCCCCACAGTGCAACATTTTTGTCAATTTTCCAGCATCATTTCAGCCAATGTATTCTCTGCACACAATTATGAAATCATGATAAATTTTATTATTATGAAGTTTCTGTAATTCACTAGGTGCTTCCAGAGTTAACCTTGGAATTATCGCCACTTTGAAGTTGGCAATAGCTCCGGGGTTCTCCAGCATCAGGGTGCACTTCAGAAGAGGAGGTGGGATGGGCACACTGGCACTGAGCTCAAATATAGAAAAACTCAATTAGCTTCTTTGGACGCATTTACCTTTAATGAATGTCATTGCTTTATGCAACAAGCTGTGCCCATTTTTGTGCAAATGCAGTTGTGGTTGTGGGGTTGTAAATAACCCCTACTGTATTAATGATGTGTGCCAATGCTTTATTTCATGTCTGCTTATTTATTGTGCCAAATCAGTTGCAACTCAACCTCATACTAATAAATGCAACTAGTTGGCCAAATATGACTCTTTATGCATCATAAGCATTTAACCAAACATTGCTACAACAATTAAAATAAAACCAAAGGATACCTATAAAAAGGGTGCTGAGTCTTATTTTATGACTCCCTCTTGTGATCTACTCCCATGTGATCAATAGCACCTCGGGCTATAATTCTGATTGCCAAGTCTCTTTATATTTTCCACTTGTGTGCATCTCAGTAGGAATACAAGATTAGACGTGTTGCCACGCAAGACTCAAGCGCTGGAAGTCTGTATTATCTATAAAGCTATTTGCACCCTCAATACCTTGCAAAATTTGAAACTGAATGGCAGATTTAACAAAAATATTTTCAAAGGGAACACTAAATAATTAATGACACTGAGAATAAAAGCCTGATATGGCTACATGCATTGTGCATATTTTTTATTGTACTAGGCCAGCATTATGACAATGAATATCCATCTCCGGCACCAATGGCTCTTCAGTGCTGGACCCCGAAAACCACCGGATCCTCTCCTGTGATTATTTTCTTATAAACTTCATGTTATAAAACTCTCTTGCTAAGCTTTCTTATCTCTTTAACCAACATATCCTGTTAAAGGGGATCTCTAAATTTAAAGGAAAACATGTTTTTTTTTTTTTTTTAAACTCATCAGTTAATAGTGTTACTCCAGCAACTCTCTTCTGCTCTGAAATCCATTTCTCAAAAGAGAAACCAGATTTTTTTATATTCAATTTTGAAATTTGACATGGCTCTAGACATTTTGTCAATTTCCCAGCTGCCCCTGGTCATGTGACTTATTCCAGCACTTTAGGAGGGAACTGTTTTCTGGCAGGCTGTTTTTTTTCCTTCTCAATGTAACTGAATATAATGCAGTTGGACATGGGTTTTTACTATTGAGTGTTGTTCTTAGATCTACCAGGCAGTTGTTATCTTGTGTTAGGGAGCTGTTATCTGGTTACCTTCCCATTGTTCTGTTGTTAGGCTGCTGGGGGAGGGGTAATACCACTCCAACTTGCAGTACCGCAGTAAAGAGTGATTGAAGTTTATCAGAGCACAAGTCACATGACTTGGGGCAGCTGGGAAATTGACAAAATCTCTAGCCCCATGTCAGATTTCAAAATGAAATATAAAAAAATCTGTTTGCTCTTTTGAGAAATGCATTTTGAAAAAAAAAAATTTCCCATGACAGGATCCCTCTAAACTTGTTTTTTTTTGCACAATGAAAGAACTTGTAATTCTAAGCAACTTTCCAATATACATTCACTACACATGTTTAGTAGTAATTGCTACTGAAAGCAGTATGTGTGTGTACATGTACCTGTATGTGCAAGGCTCTGACTCTTGATATATTGTAACAAACACTAGTTTTATAATGGGCCTGCTGATCATCTGGCTGCTGTTACATTGTTTCAAGAATCAGGGAACATACAAGGGATGCACACATATTGCTTTCAACAACAATTACATAGACACATAACTTTAAAACCAATTAACATTTTTATTTGCTAGACATTGGAAAATAGCTTACATTACATTTCCTTTCATTGTGCAGAAAAAGTTTTATGGGTGAAGATCCCCTTTAAGGGATTAACGGATCTCATAACTGTAATTACTCTACAAGTGATTGATTTAGGTAAATTTTAAACAAAACTGGTCTGCTTAAACATGAATTACAGATTTATTTTTGGGTACCCAATTAATTTGAAATTATGTATATACTCTAGTTGTTAATCATATTATCTTTCTGGGATATGCTATGCTGGTATTCCAACTTCTCTTCAAACATGTAAAGTTATTCATTGCAATACTACACAATAAATACATAGAAATTAAAAAAGTTATACATATATAAAAGTGAATTTTAGATGAACATCCCTGAACAGCCCTTTACTTGGGAGGATTTTTTTATTTTCTGTATAAAAGGAACTTCATCAGTTTGAAATGGATCCTTTTGTTTTTCTAACATTTCTTCCACTTTATCCAGCATGTCAAAAGAAAGTGACAGGCTGATGTCGCACAAAGGCTTATTGCAATTTGTGGATGACACATAGGTACATGCTCCCTCCAGCAATACACATCTGCTGTGTCTAAAGGAATTACTAGGGCGTTTGCTTGCAGCATGCAGAGAGTAAACGTATCAGATGCACAGCTGGTGGAATAATAAATGCTATTTTTAGCAGTAAGACTCCACATAGTAAATTAAGCTCTTCTTGAGCTTTCCAACATGAGATGTCTAAAATGCATTTTTCAGAATGTTTTATCTCTACTACAATTGAATTATTTTTCCAAGCAAACAAGTGAAATGAAGGAAAAAATATTGTTGGCTTGTATAATAGGTCAGTGTTTCTCAAACTGGGGGGGAGTTTTTGCCATGATTTGAGAAAATTGCAGTAAAAGAATCACAAACCTGAATCATTTTTTTTTACTTTTATCAATTAAAAAAACCTGAACATATGAAGAAAAAAATTCAGCAGCTAAAACTTGGTCAGTTTTAATAGAAGTCAATGGAATTTGGTATTCAAGCTATTTTATATTATTATTATATATATTATTTTTCTGCAAATTAAGATTTTTTTTTACGATTTCAGTTTGCAGGCCATCTGCCTTTTATTTTCTGTCCTACGTATTCTTGAAACTATGCTAAATGGCTGATTTGTATCAGTATGTCCCTAAATCTGTAGTCTTGATCTTATGAGTTGGCCCTCCAAGATGAGTTGACATCCAATGCACTAAGGTTCCAACTCATGATATGATGGCAGGACCAAAACTCATAACTCAATTTACAGTAAATTCTTGACCCAACCTCATCAGTCCCTGTTGGCTTGAACCAAAAAACAAGTGATGTTCACTAACATAGGGATTTCCTGTTGGAACAGTGGGTTCCAACTCATATTATGGTAGGACCAAAACTCTTAACTCTAAAGGGGAGGGTTTGATTTAGATAAACCCTCAATTTACAGTTAACTCTTGACTTAACCTAATCGTTTCCCATTGGCTTGAAACAAAAAACAACTGATGTCCACTGCATTAGAGATTTCCTGTTGGAACAGTGGGTTCCAACTCATATTATGGTAGAACCAAAACTCTAAATGCTAAAGGGGATGGTTTGATTTAGATAGACCCCCAATTTACAGTTAACTCTTAACCCAACCTCATTGGTTCCAACAGGGTCCTACCACAAGTTTGGCTCATTAAAAAGTTTACATTACTTTGGACATTTAAATAGCTAATGACACCAGAAAATAATCTTTTTTATATCTATAATAACATTGTCTTTGCATAATATTTATAATTTTGCCATAAAAGTACAGTATTTGCCAGACGCTTTTACATTACCTTTCTTACATCTATGTTTCTGTATGACGGTGCTGCTATATTTGCGCAGCAGTATTTTGTTAGCATTAGAAACTCTTACTGACAGGTTGAGAAGGGATAGTCAGATTGACAAAACAGTCAGGTTAAGGAACTTCAATTACTTATAAATGCAGAACCTTCAGCGAAAAAGTATCAATTTGACGTATAGGTAACTTTAATGTAGATTAATATTTTGAAAATCAATTTAGTGTCAGTATCACTTTAAGGTTCTAAATAGTAGGTTAGTGTTGGGGTTAATGACCTGCTAATCAGTAGTATACATCTCATTTTGTTAGGTCTTTAGATAATCTGAGGATTAATTTTGCACTTTTGTACAATGGCTGATGCCTCTGAAACTAAACCAAGGGGCAGATTTACTATTGGTCGAATTTCAAATTGTAAACAATTTGAAATTCGACCATGGGAATAGTTAGGGAATTAAAATCCTTCTAATTCAAAGGATTTTACCGCAATTCGTTTGGTCGAACGATCGAATTATAAAAATTGAACGATTATAAAAATTGAACGATTTTAATCATTCGATCGAATTTTTACAATTCAATCAAACTTCACCAAAGCCACTTTGGCAGATTGAAACTGGTGAACTAGGCAGTCGAATAAAAATTTAAAGAGGAAGTAATTTGATAGTCGAGTATTCGAATATTCGAATAGATTTTTATTTGAATTATTCGAATCATTTGATTCGATTGAATTTACTGAATTCGCTGGTCAAATTTACCTAATTTACATATTCGAAATTTTAATTAAAATCTTTTTGAAAATTCGATCGAATTTCGAATCATTCATGTGAATGGATGTGAATTTAGTAAATTTGCCCCCTAGTGTTAGATGCTTCATTGTTAATGCAGATAATAAAACATTTGCATTCACAGCTTGGACATATATCAGTTATTCATAATCTGGGGTTCATCTTAACTCATTCTCATTCAGTGACCAGCAGCTCAATATGAACATCTCTGTGTATGGGCAGAGGTTAGCTATCCTCCAGGTGCAGGCATTTCAGTAGTTGAAATCTTCTTTATTTGGTGACACCTTGTTTTTTAGTTCGTGCCTCCGAGACAGTTTTTTGGAGAGGTGCTCCTTAGGTCAAGTAATTGTATTTTATCTTGTATCCTTCTTATTTTCTGTGTGTAGTTTAGATTGTCCTGGTGGTTCACTGCCTGACTTGTGAAGTCTGCTCATGTTTTACTAACTATATTCTGCAACAGGGCACAAGGGTCAAAATCAAGGACATACTTGCATGGAATTGTGTCTTCAACACTGACAGATTATGCAGTGAAAAAACATGAGGTTATGGTTTGGCTTATCTTCTTTTGTTT
>CM044441.1:10599325-10614577 GCA_024363595.1 Xenopus borealis | reverse complement strand
AGTTACAATGCAAGTGTCTGAAGTAGATCTATATACATTAAACTTGTTTTGCTTCTCTTTGTTCTGTACTAAATTAAAATAACTAACACATTTTCTGTAATTAGGATTACATACTACTTTCCTCAGGCATTGACAAGGCACATCCTCCTCTGTGCTCCATTTCTGATGTACTGCACTATACCTTTCTTCTGTTTGATACCAGCTAGTTGTCTTATGTTATTCACAATGAAAGCGACTGTATTGTTGTTTTATACTTAACTTTAGCACTATCGGGAGAGATTGTATAGTAGTTTGTGAATTAATGATTCGTTCACAGGCTCGGGGGGAAATGCATTCTTTTATCTGTAGGTCAAAGTGTTGACTTTTAAGTATTTGTCTTGGTGCATCGTTATTTTTTTTGCTTATAAGAATGGAGGAGCTTGACCCAACAGCTGCTGTTGTACCAGAACTCCCTTTGTTGGATTGTAGAGTGTAATTAAAAGAACATGGGACAATGCAGGAAGATCTGGGCCCCCACTTGAGAGAAAAAATACAGATATCGAGGCTGTTCAATCTGCTATGAGCAGATTGAAAAGCAGAGTATTAAATATATCTGAATTTACTATCAAATTAATAATCACTCTCATCAACATTATTTGTAGTTAACGAGCCTCTTTTGAGCCTTAAAAAATGCCTTCTGTTACCTTAATCGACATCATTCTTCCTATCAGCTTTTTTTCTCCCTGAAGGCTTCTTGCCATGGGGAGAAGAGTGTAGTGTGCAATAAGCTACAAAAAACAAGCTGAGGTTTGTAAATACCTAAAGCCTGAGCTTTTGACCTTTTTCCATTCATTTGGGACCCTCTTACACAAGAGAAGGCAGAGAATGTCTGGACAGTTTTGCCTTAAGCAGTAAACTGACAGCCCCAGCATCCATGACTTGCAGGACTTTTCTCCACACTTCTCATTCATCAGCAGTTTGTATTTATATATATATCTATATCTAAGGATTTCAGATAGCCTTTGGTGTGAAGAGAAGACATAATTGGGCAGAAATCTCAAGTACTCTAGCAACTTTAGTCATTATTCATCAGTTTATATTTCCAGATGTACATTTTGAATGTCACCGGTTCAGCCAGAGAAAAAATTCACAAAACGCCAGCAAAAATTTGCCTGGCAAAAATTCACCGGCATCTCGTTTTGGATACAGGTGTTCATTTTTGGACACGGGCGTCTGTTTTTTCTATGCCGGCAATGTGGGCAAAACGCCACCGGTGAATCAAAATTTCCCAGATTCGCCCATCACTATAGATAAAGATAGAAACAAACCTCTTCAATTCCCTTCAGTAATAGGGACTGATAGTACTAGGTAGGTGTCTAGTGATGGGCGAATCTCCCGCGATTCGCTTCGCCGAAAAATTCACGAAACGAGTCGCGGGACGCTTTTGACGCGCGTTGTGTAGTTTCCGACGCGTGTCGCGTCGTTTTCGAAGCTTCGCGTCGTTTTCGAATCGTCGCGTCAAAAAACGACGCGCAACTCATTTTTCCGGCGAAATTGTGCTTGGCGAAATTTCGCTGGTGATTCACGAATTTATTCGCCAGCGGCGAATCGCGGGAATTCGCCACGAATTCGACCCTGGCGAATAAATTCGCCCATCACTATAGGTGTCTATTTTATTGGACAAGGAACTGATAGAAAAGCATTTGAAGGCTTGCTGGCTGTTTGGATTTCATTTCTGCTCCAGTAGAGCTGTCCAGCTTTTGAGGTGGATGTGACCTCCAATGTACTTTCAAGGCACCTTAGCTATATATTTATTGCATTCACCTCTCTGTATGACCTCATCATTGCAATGTAATCTGGACCAGGTTAGTTTAGGTCCTACCATCAGTCTATGCTACGTTTTCTTGCACAAAAGCACATTAACGTTGAAACATAACCATTCTTTTTTTAGAAAGAAACATAAAGAGCACATGGAAAACCTTCTATAGCAACAATTATAGAGCTATATGTGCATAAATATAGATTTGCAAGACAAGGGAAGAAGATAGTCTTAACATTAGCCCAAAAGAGATAATTCATGTGTGCATACACAAAAACACAATTATGCCGCCCACAAAGCGTAATAAATGATCACCACAGAACCTTTTGTTGAAACCCAGTGGATGGGTCCCCTGTGTGACAGTATGGATACTTGTGGGTGGACAGGTGAATAAGAATTGAATATTCCATTCACTGAATGCAACCAAACCAGATACTTATTGTTCTACTGAAACAACAAAAAAAAAAATAGAAATTGCAGTTCCTTTTCAAATCGCCATAAGCATCGTATTTCACAAATGACTTCAGATTCAGATATTGAGAAATTAATTTTCTTTTAGTCACATTAATTGATCTGTAATCTTTGTGTTATTTATCTGCAATATAGCCCATGGATAGATGTTGCATATTTATATTTTCTTGGTACAACCTTATATTATAACACAGTGCCAATATATTGTTAGTTTAGTGCAGTCACATGGCAGGATGCCCAAAAGTATTGCTATTGTATGGATTATGCATTGCTATTCTCTCCCCTAAAGTGGTGAGTATAAAGCATACGTATTGTCGGCACACTGCTATTTTGTTGCTAATAAAATGATGCTTATGGCTTGTGCAGACTCATATGTTGTTAGTTATTGCAAGTACATTGCTATTATGGTGCCTCAAGATAGATTTTATACTGCCTTACAGGGTTCTTATGAAGATCTGGGTATATTTAGGTTAAAAATATTGAAAGAAAGAGAGTATTCATCACTGCCTTGTGGACAATATCCAGAAGCAGACTACAATCAGCATCTGGGAAGTGGGAACTGTAGGGATCCTAAATCTACTGATGCCATTTGCCCTGCACCTTCTCCTTGTCATGGGCTCATATGAAAATGCCTTGTACCTTTTGAATCAAATGATGCCAGGCTTATCATCAGGTGGTTCTACTGATTCGGATTAATCCTAAACACCCCTGTTCTTGTATTATAACAGAATAGCACCCCCATGTTTCATTTTAATTCAAACTTTGACCCCCATTGTCTATAAATCCATCTTTCTAGCTAAAGTTTGGGTTTTACTGACAACGGTAAATACGGTATACAAGACAGAAGAAAGGGTCAGATTTAATAAGGTATGAAAAGTAAAATTTTAATTTTTAAATAGTTTTTGTTGTCAAAATGCACACATTTGAATTTTAATCCCCCAATTTGAACATAAATCCAGTTCTAATTCCAATATTTGCCACCTAAAACCTGCTGAAATAATTTACAAGTCAATGGCCGAACCATCTGAATATGTTAATTGCCTTCCTGACATTCAATTCTTTTTTAGAGGGAATACTTGATTTGCATTTGTTAATTAATTAATCAATTAATTAATTAATTAATTAATTAATTGTCAGGTCTGGCCTATTCAACTGAATTTTGGATGTTCTAATTTTTTAATTATTTTCTAATTTTTTCTTAAATAACCTCCCATTCAAGTTGTAAATATTTTAGAATTTATTGGAGTAAAAAAAAAAATCACATCAATTAAAAATGTGACCTTTGATAAATCTGCATAGTAGTAATGACTTCTTTATTTCTCTTTTTATTTAGAATTTAACATAGAATATATATTAAAAAGTTGTTTTTATTTTCTTGCATGATGGGAAGTGGGACTTTAAAGAGAACCATAAAGGAGCCTTTACAGAGAACATTTGATAAGAAACCTTGAAGAGGAGTTCCTCTTAAGGTTCTGATAAAATGTTTTATGTAAAGGTTATTTTAGGGACTTTGAAAAGGTAGCTCTATCAAATTTTTTATTTCAGATGTATGCTTCCTAAACACAAATCATAGAATATAATGTATATAAGAAACAAAAGTCTTATTCTAAGGAACAAGTTGTATTTTCTTGCTTGAGGTAGGTATTGGCTTTTCTAGAGAATACCCTGCTTGTTTGCAGACTCAGCATAGTCACCTACCAGCATTTACTTGCCACAGACTGCTTTAGGTCTGATAAAAGTAGATCTTTAAAGAGAACTTTAAAGGAACCTTTGAAGAGAACATTTAGGGGCAGATTTACTAAGGGCTGAATTTGAATTTTGAAGTAATTTTTGGCTACTTCGACTATCAAACAACCCAAAATTTTATTTGAACTGAAAAAATTGAAAATTCGAATTTCTAAGTACTTGCCATATAAAAATCCTTCAACTTTGACTATTCGCCAGCTTAAAGCTTCCAAATTGCCATTTAAGCCTATGGGGGACCTCATATAACCTGTCCTGGAAAATGTTCTAAGTTCCAAGAATTAGAAGGATTTTGCAGAGAATCGTTTGAATCGTTGGATCGAATCGAATGATTCAAATGATTCTAACAATTTTTTATTTGAAATAAAATTGACCTATTCGATCAAAATAGGTTTTTGATCGAAAAAATACTTTGAATTTCCAAGTTTTTTCACTTCGAAAATTTGGCCTTTAGTAAATCTGCCCCTTAAAGGGGGCATAACATGTTCACTTTAAAGGTTCTTTTTATTGCTGTAACACTTTGTATCCAAACATGATTGTTATTGTATTATTCTTGATAATGTTAAGTTTTCTATACATATACTGTAAATAAATAGAAAAAGTTCCTTTATGGTTCTCTTTAAAGGTTCTTTAAATGTAGCGCTATAAGATTCTTATGTAAGGTTTCTGTTCCCTAATGAACAAGTTGTATTTTTCATGCTTGAGGTGGGTACTGGCTTGCCTAGGGAGTAACCTGCTTGTTTGTAGACCCAGCATACCCCTTACCAGCATTTATATAATAAAACACATGGTTCACTGCCTGTGACATTATCAAGGTCTTGGCATCTGCTCATGAGCCAACACAGTACCCAGTTTTCCACCTCTACTTGACTGACCTTACAATTTAGGTATAATTAAAGTGGATCTTTAAAGAGAACCTTAAAAGGAATATTTAGTAAGAACCTTCAAGAGGAATTGCTCCTAAGGTTTCCTTGCTATATTAATGTTCTTCAACCAAAGACTAAATGCCTAAAATGTTATTTTCTATAGAAACAAATGAAAGCAGTACTAAACAATGTAGATAAAAGAAGTGATAGTGTTCCTTAAAAATGTAAATTTGAGACTGCCATAAGGAACATAGCACTAATAGATGCTCATAAATACAATGATGCCTAATTGAAACCTAATTAGAAATTGGTTCACATCAAAATTATGCTCATGCCTCTTTCTCCTAAAAAATGCAACATTTGCTGTTTGGTTGGTACTGAAAGAGAATGATTTACCTCAAGTTGAACTGACTTTTTTTTACTACTAAATGGTAATGTGTTCCTCACTAATTAGACATAGACAAGGGACATTTCCAAAAACTAGCTTGGATGAACATGAAAGTATAGTCCAGATGGTGCTCAACCCAGGGGGTCACAAGGAGTTCTGTGCAGTCACAGGCAGCCCTTTGTATTTACAATTCAAACCCAGTTTCAAAACCACCAAGATAGTGTTAATTAGTGTTAAAAACTCAGTAGAAAATAAAATCTTTATAAGATCTTTGCCTTCTACATATATTAACCCTTGCATGAAAACTTGTCGTTAATTCAGGCATCTTTTCTTCTGAATAAATGAGTTAATGACTAGATTTCCTAAGTGAAAATTGCACCCGCCTAATCTGCATGGTCAATAGCTTCATTTGCCCTCTGTTCCATTCCCTAAGCCTCCAGTTTTAGTACACTAATGAACTTATTTAGATTTGTGGTAGGAGAAGCCTTCTGCTTAAGCTGCTGAGATACCAGTCATTTGTTTAGAAGATCACCAGAGGCACAGTGCAAAGGTCATATTTCATTACTGTCAATGTGAAGGTGGGCTCCAAGCATAATGTGTTTATGTTTAGTAATATTAAACAGTGTACAGTTATTAAAGCAAGAGCAAGGGGCATTTTCTATGCTGATTAATTGTGGCATTAGCATTGGAACAGAACATCCGTGAAATCTGTTTTCTAGATGATTTTGTCGATTTTTTGCTACATGAAATAAGTATTATCTTACAATAACTTTACCATCTATACAGACATATGCAATAAGACCATGCCGTTAGTATTTTTTAAATGTACTTTATTGTAATTTACTAGAGATGCCAATAAAAATTGATTGAAGAATAAAAAACAGGGAATGCTGTGCTCAGTTTAAACCAGTAAGTGGGGGTGCAATGATGCTCTGACCACCAAATTCATACAGAATATGGCACAAAGTCCTCTGCACTCACCTATAATCAATATGCTAAGGACATTAAGGGGCAGATTTACAAAATTCACGTGAATAGATCGAAGTTCGATCGAATTCGATCGAATTCGCACCGTTTTATCGAATATTCGAATATGCAAATTTGGCCACTTCGATCATCGGATACTAATTCAAGCATATTGAATAGATCGAATAGATTGAATAATCGAATATTCGATAAGAAGAAAAAATAGCATAAAACTATTCGATAAGCATTCAATAGTTGAATGCTTAACGAATTTCGGCCGAATTTGAGGGCTAAAAGCCCTCGAATTTGGGAATAATGATAAATTTGCCCCTTAGACAGTTTGTGCATTAAGCTACTAAAAATGCATCCTCCCCCTTTATACAAAACAGAGATCTTCTGTCCATATATTGTAATATATTCAAGATGGCAAATTACATCAAAGTCATCCCTTGTCTGACCAGTCCTACACAGGGATGGCTATGACTTAGTTGGCCAGCTTTAAGACTGTATTTTGCAATATTCTGAATAATCCTTGGCCGAATAATGCTTGTGTAAAGGTGAAAGATTTTTGATAACTGGAGTAGATAATAGGGTACGTAGAGTATTTCTAGATCAATGTCCAGATAAGAAGTACTTACAGTATGTGCTATGAAGTTGAAAAAGTGTGTTGTGGGCTTTGCCTTAAATGAGAACAACATTCTTAACAAGAATATGGCGAGAAATTATGCATTTTATATATTAAACTCATTGTAATATCTCACAAGTTGAGCATTCCTATAACAGTGATGATCCAGGACTTCAATGTTGTCCATGGAAGCCCCCCATACTGGATCTTGCTAGGCTGGTTTTTCAGAATCAATGGTGATGAGCATGCTCCGTGTGCTCTGGACTGCTGTTGAAAAACTAAGCTTATGGGTTGTGGGAAATCAACACATTTACAGAAAGTGAGGTCACTATTTTTTAATTAGTAAATTTTGCATGCATGCATTTTTCTGTAGCCCCATTGACATAAAATGCGTAATATCATTTTCTGATTTTAGATTATTACCACATTTGTGCCAATTTTGTTTTCTCCTCTGAGCACCCAGTCATATACGTAACACACTCTTCTGTGGACAAAAAAATGAAAACAACATTGGTTTTAACTCTCTTTGGCAATAGGCTTTCACTTAATATGACTACAGTACTATAAGTCAATAAGATCTGTAAAATGTTTGGAAATACCAAAGCAGCCAAGAAACCATTTCTGACCTGGTTTAACCTAGCACATTATGATTTGCTTTGAAGTCAAGTGTACAGTTTGTTTTCTTTCGATCTAAGATCATGTACAGACTCCAGGACGTTCACTCTATGCAGCCTATTCATATCTTGTCTATTACAACTTTCAGCCAATCAAAGATGAGCATTACCTCAACCTGGGATAAAGTTGGAAACTGCTTGGCAGCCAATCAAAAGACTAAGATACACTTTGGCATAGACCTTGCAAAGTCATGTCTATTATCTTTGCAACGACATTGAATGAATAATTTTAAATTAATCTCTTTCTATAATAATAATAATATAATATAGGTAAGGGACCTGTTATACAAAAAGCTTGGGCCCTGGGTTATCTGGATAATGGATATTATAAGTTGGATCTTCATTCTATACCTACTACAAAATAATTTAAATATTAAATAAATCCAGGGCTTGTTTTGCTTCTAATAAGGAGTAATTATATCTTAGTTTGATTTGGTCAAGTACAGGTTTTATTATTACAGAGAAAAAGGAAATAATTTTTAAAAATTGTAATTATTTGGATACCATGGAGTCTTTGGGAGTTGGACTTCTTGAAATTAGAGCTTTCTGTATAACAGGTGTCAGAATAATGGATCCATGCCTGTATACCCTTTCCTAAAAAATGCATGCCTGTATTCCATATTCTACACTATGACTATCTTCCATTTCTGATGGAGATGACAGGCGAAAAAAAAAAACACAATTTCAAATATATTTCCCAGAAACATTATTTTTTTTCTCAAATATAACTGTCGATCTGCCACCTAGCCCAATATGTTCTGAATCGAATAGGGAATTGTCAGCTGCCGGGGGAAGAACTTGCCCTTGTAAAAGCAGACGATGATTCATGGAGCGTTTGCACTCGCAACAAATTTCCTCATGTCAAAGTGTGACAATTTACAGTTGCTATTTATGACTTTCACGAAAACGTTATTTCAGTATTTCACACAAGATAGATAAACTTGTCTTTTCACAATATTTGCCCCCTTAAAATCCTCCCATCCTGTCATCTCCCCAGGCACTTTCGGCTGGTGAAACCAAAAGACTGTGTGTGTAAGATCAGTGGAGATGGTAGGATTTGATTTCTTTGGTGACTCTGAAAGCTTCACGGTAATTACAATTAGCAGAAGATTGAATATCTTTTCGGAGAGGAGCAGCAGACTTATTTAAGCCTCTGAGTTTAAAACACAGACAGAGCATTGATCTGGGGAACAAAAATCCAAACTCAAACAGGAGTTTTCAAGAACAGACTACAATGACTAATTAGGAATGGAAGATGTGTGATAAAAAAAGAACTAATTTGGAGCTTTACAAGGATACTTCCATAAAATGATTCCCCCTTATTTAAAGGAATTGCTTACCTTTGAGTCAAATTTTAGTAGGATGTAGAGAGTGATATTCCGAGACAATTTGCAATAGTTTTTAATTTTTTATTATATGTGGTTTTACAGTTATTTAGCTGTTTATTCATCAGCTGTTCATTTTGCAATTTCAGCAGTCTGGTTGCCAGGGTCCAAACTCTAGCAACCATGCATTGATTTGAATAAGAGGCTGGAGCATGAAAAGGAGAGGCCTGAATAGAAAGATGAGAAATCAAAAGTAGCAATAACTATAAATATGTAGCCTTATGAGCATTGGTCAGTAGTGATGGGCGAATCTCACCCGTTTCGCTTCGCCGAAAAATTTGCGAATTTCCAGAAAAATTTGCGAATTGGCGAAAAAATTCGCAAAAAGAGTCGTTTCCGACGCGTGTCGCGTTTTCGACGCGCAACTCGTTTTTTGGGCAAATTTTTCGGTGGTGAATTTTGGCTGGTGTTTCGCGAATTTATTCACCAGCAGGGAATCGTGGGAATTTGCCGCGAATTCGCCCCTGGCGAATAAATTCGCCCATCACTATTGGTCAGTGATCAGAACCAAAAAAGTTGTAAGTGCCCCCCTAAGCACGAAACACATCAGGCGTTCGCCTGTATGTCCTAATAAATGGTTTGAACTTTTAATGATACTCTTTGGTCATTGCTTTTGGAGAAAAACTCCACTTTTTCAGTTCCCGTTACGTCTATGGACTGGGGTGAACTGTGAGAATTTTCCCCTTTCACCTTTATTGCTGTTAATATTGTACGTTTATTTATAGTGGTGCTGTTATGGGCAATCTACATACATTTTGATATATTGGTCAGTGTCCCTCCCCCCAATTTGAAAGCTGGAAAGGATCAGACGAAGAGGGCAAATAATTAAAAAAAAAAAACTACATAAAATAAATAATGAAGGCCGATTGAAAAGTTGCTTAGAATTTGCCAAACATGCTAAAAGTTAACTTCTAACCCCCCCCCCCCTTTAATAACCAAGTTTGAGTCTTCACCTGCTGTAGCAGGCTTTAGTTGTCATCTGTTATATTAGGGGCCTCATTTTACAATGCCGCAGCTACAAGTGCAGGATCACATGTAAAAATCTGGAGAGAAGAAGCAGAGCTCAGCTCTGCCATAGGGCCAGTGGTAAGTACAGGGATCCTTTGCAATATATGGAGCAGATAGATTGCCTCATAAATCGCACACAACTCACACCACTTTGCCAGGCGCAAATGCGCTACCACTATGCTAATTCACTAATATGCAAAGTTGCATCTGTTAGTGAATTGGTGATGTCCGTGTGGTTTGGACACCTTGGTGAAAAGTCTCTAATGTTAGCCACTTTTCCCTTTAGTGTATCTGCAACTATGAATGGTGGACGTGTTAGTGAGCAGGCAGGGTGCACCAATGTGTCTCTCCCCACCAACCTCCCATGAATACAGTGAATGCAGACAGAGCTGTATTCATGAGTAGACGCAGGTCTCTGTACTCCTCTGCCCCTCATGGGTATAGCTCTGCCAAATACAGATTAATGATAGAAGCAGATTCCTGCATTCCATTTTGGAGCTCAAAGGCCTACGGTTGGTCTTAAAAACAGAGGACAGGGTCCATGGTCTGGTCAGTTTTTATCTGATGTTTACACTTTGCACCCTGCCATGAACTTTGTAAATGAGGTCTAAGCTGTTCTGATTTAATACTCATTTTAGTCAAAGGGACTTAAAATTGTGTGATTCTGTGCCAGCTGGATGGCTTGATAGTTGCCTAGAAAAGAATAAGAACACAAACATTTGCAAGTCTATGGGCACCACTTTTGCACCATTTTGTGTGGCTCCACTTGTCTTTCTATACAATGCAATTTGGAGGGGGCTTTCGATTTACTCTTATTTGTGCTACCAGAAAATTGTTACTGTTACTGATAGTTTATTTCTTCCTCTTATTTACTTTACTCCCTTAGCTAATTTGGAAAATAAGGAGAGAGCATCAAATAAAAATGAAGTTGCAGAAAGGGTCAAAACTGATTGATTTTGTTCCATGGAGAGTGCCTATAACCAACCAGTTGTTTGGTTGTCCAATCCAAAGTATGCTGCTCCTTAGATCTTAGCTATTCTGCTGTAAATCTAGAGGAAAATGTGTTAGACTCAGTTTGTCAGGACCAAGTCATTACAGATAGACAAAGTAGTATAGAAAAACACCAGTGATGGGCATATCTGTGGTAATTCGCTTTGCCAAAAAAATCGTTAATTTACTTAAAAATTTGCAAAATGGCGAAATTTTGACAAAACGCATTGAAGTCAATGGGTGCCAATTTTTTTTAGCTAGTGAATTTTTACCACAGTTTTATCCACCGGCGGAGAAACACGGAAATTCACTGCAAATACATGCCTGATGAATTTATATGCCCATCACTAATGGACATAGTAGTAAAGATAGAAAGTAGTGTAGATAGATACAGTAACATAGACAGACACAGTAGTATAGATATACACAGTAGTATAAATAGACACAGTAGTATAAATAGACACAATAGTATAGACAGAATCAGTAGCTCTAACTACAGGGAAAATTGAACATTTGCCCAGATTTCCTCTTTAGGTTATAAAGTAGCAAATGTAAAGGAGTCTTTAAAAAAAAGACTGCTTTAATATTGAATGTTTAAGGATACTGCCAGACCCAAATCCCTTTAATGAAAATACTGTATCCCTTTAAGCTGTTTTCTGTCAATCCAAAAAGTAGAATAGTTGGGGTAAAAAGTAATGGGCAAACACATAATAGTGAGTACAATGATTCAGAAAACCCATATTTCTTAGTCGTCTGCATGATTGCGTGAGATATCTCCATTTTATGCTGATATCCGTTCAATAAAAATCTGTTTATTAAGCCGCGAGAACTAATAAAAAGGTTTGCAAAATGCTCCATAAAAATCCATGTCTGGCAGTTATGGGAAATAAACATCAGGCAACAGATGGAACGTTAGAAAATTACACATTTAGCATCAGCTTCAATTAATCGTCATTGTCTTGACCAATAATGTCACAGCTGTAGCGCCATTACAGAGCAGAGCTTAAAACATAGGTAAAAGAGGCGCTTCTCACATCTCTGATTTATTTTTTAGGAACTGAGGATTAAAGAAAAATAGAAACCACGTGAGTGTGTTTAATTTATCCACATATAATGTGGATATTGTAATCAGGTATGTAAGCTGCCATGATGGAGTTCTAGTCCCATCTACTTCTTAAAGTGATACAAACACATTATAGAGGAATTTAAGTAGTCACTAATACATGATTCAAACAAACAAACACCCCTTCCTGGCCCCCATACCAGGTCAATTTTAATGCCACCATTACTCAGCTATAAGAATTTTGCTAGACCAATCTGAGAGCTACATAATTTGAAACAGGTGAATTATTTTTATTATACTTCATAACACCAGCTTATTCCATAGTGCATTACAGATATTGTGGACCTCCTTTATTAATACCACAGGTGCAAGTGCTAAATTGAGCCTCATAGTGCTCATTTAGAGAATACTACCATAGGGATGAACAATTTTTTACTTGATAAAGATTTGTATTTTACAAGTGCTGAATTTTGTTTTGCTGAAAAAAAAAATCTAGAGAAAAAAGCGAATTCCCTCTAACATAAAAAAAATCAACCATGGTGAAAAGAAATCCAATCAACCCAATACATTTGGTGAAATTTCAGGCAAATGTTTTAATTTTGTGATTTTTGTGAGTTAAAAAAAAAGCAGAAGGTGCAGAATGCAGCACCGGTTGGTGAAAAGAAGCCCAGAATGATGCCCAAGTTAGGAGTTCCGTTGAGAAGAAGGACAACATGCCTACTACCAACCACCCCTCATGAGTATAACTTGCACCAACGGTTACAACTTGCACCAACAGACCATGTTCCTGGGCCAGATTTCAGAGTGCCAAAATACAGCAATTTTTGTCTTTTTACAATTTGCACCCCATTGTCTAAATATGAGTCCTTATACACCCGGACTATTGCTACACAATGCTTGCACAAATGCTCTATCTGTTGCCCAATGAATGACACTCTTGGAAGGTTCCTCCCTATGGTCCAGTGAACCACCCCTGATATGACAGGTCTAAGTATTTCTTCCTTGTGACTTATCAATGTGAAACACAAATCTTTGTGCCAGGTTCCAGAGGCACAGAAATGGGGAGAGCAAGCCTGGCTCTGACACCATTAAATCTACCTAACAAGAATACAACAAACTCAAACTTATATTTTACCTTCTCTACATTGCATCTGTCTGAAGGACCTGCTGGCAGTCTGGGAATTTGTAGTATTTTGTAGTCAGCAAAGGAACCATAGTATAATAAATTCCAGGCTGTGGATGCTGTTGAAGATCATTGTATGGCACAAATTAATGTCATTATGTATAGATATCCAATCTAGATCTAATCTAGGCACTAGAAATGGAAAATGTAATTGGAATGTAGCATCTAGATTAGCATCGTGAGGAATGGCCAACAGGTCACATTCCATTTCAACCCAAAGTGGGTGTTCAGTGATTTTCCCTGGGGTTATTTGGGTCTTCTTGTGGTGTCCTTGAATGGAAATTACTTATATTTAACCTTCAAAATTTCCTGAAAAGAGCCCATATAATACAGTTAGAAAAGCAGGTATGTGAGCTATTCTCTGTAAAAATGTTACACAAGCATGACTATCTCCGATTAATATTCTTTGCATACTCCAACTGGGAAGCCAAACTTGGTCTGTCTGTGCCAACTTTAAATGCCCTGTGTAACATAGCGTTTAGCAGTTACAAGGTTAAAATATTTAGAAGATATATTAATAAATGATTAAGTAATGATATCATGAGTTTTCTCATGCTTTTGTATGTTCTGCCAGAATTAAAAAGGAAAGCGTGTGAGTGGCCAGGATGCACTAAGCACCAATAAGCAACAGGCAGGGCGATTAATGCTGAAATTAATGGACTCATCTATCAGCATTTCCATTAAACAAGATGAAAGACTTTTCTCCTGTGACGGTCCCTATGCAAATTATGGTTAATTATCTAATTTAGAAGTAGTTCATGTTGATTTGTTTGGCTGCTTATTGTTTATGAATATGTGGATGCTTTGTCTATATCCCATCACAATATAGTACATATCAGTGCAACAATTGTGCAAATTGTCCTAGCATTTGTAAATATGTAAATACATGTATAAAAGCTACTTTTGTGCTGCCATGCATGGTTTAACAGTTATCATACATGAAATGTTTCATTGAGGATTTAATGGACTACTGTACATACTCATATTCTTACCACAGAGATCCTATCTGAAACTCATTGGTTGCTTCACTGCAAGATTTTGGACCCAGAGTAAATAATATACTTGACAGTCAATACAAATGGACAACCTGCCATGCTGGACACCTTCTGTAGCTACGTCAAGTGGGCAGGTAAAAGCAGATAGCCGAAGATGAGCACCTGACCCTAAACCTCATAGAGACCAGTGCCCACCCAAGTGCTATTCAATTTAGAGGTAGTAACCTCAATTCCCAGACATTCCACCCACCAGGCCATAGGAATAAAATATGAAGTGTGGATGCCCTTCCTAAAACTGTACTTGATCTTATCAGCTTCTGACCATTACTATGCCCTCCAGGAACACCTACTCCTTTACCTGCGCTATCCCTCTCTTACACAGTTAAACCTCTTTCTTTTATGTTTTATTACAGTTGGAGTCATGGGATCCATTTTCCCTGTTATTCAGAAAGCATTAAATTCTGGGAGGGTTATATACCATAGATTTGATTTCAATCATATACATGTATAAGATTTGTTACCCAAAAACCCATTATCCAGAAAACTCTTCATTGCAGGAAGGTTTTTTCCCAATTAAAAAAAAATTTAAACTTTTGAAATTTTAAAATTGATTTCCTTCAAAATTATAAAAAGACTCCTTAATCTGTTTACACCAGGTCTTAAACATTCTGAATAACAGGTCCTACACCTGTAATTAACTTTTTTTAAATGATTTCCTTTTTCTCTATAATAATGCAACAATAAGATATAATTTAATAATATATATATATATATATATATATATAAAATTATTTTTGGAAGCAAAACAAGCGTATTGGGTTTAATTAAAGTTAAAAAGATTCTTTAGAAGACTTAAGGTATGTAAATCAAAATTACGGAAAGACCCCTCTAGGTTTCGAGTATTCTGGATAAACAGTCCCATACCTGTATTATAACAGAGCTACAGTGACACTGACTCACATTTTATGTTGATGAAAAATCTCAACACAAATAACAGATATTAATTGCTAGAAGTTAAGATACTTAAGAAGGTGCTTAATTAAAACTGAACTATACCCATTAATGATCAATGTTATATATATATATATATATATATA